>JAJMFB010000066.1:0-56534 GCA_030574495.1 Trigonopsis cantarellii | reverse complement strand
TCGTTTGGCCGAACTCGGGTTAATGTTGGGCCGATTGCTGTGGTAACGTCGGAGCAATGTTAGGCCGATCTCGGATCTAAGTCGGGGCTAAGAATAGAGTTTTGTTGTTAATAGTATATGTTTAGGGCCGGGCACGGACTTAATTTGTACTTTCTTTTATTATATAAGGAGCCCGGTTTCCCACCCAGTTGTGAATCTTCAGAGAACAAGTTTCCTTATTTTAATTAATATACAACAAAACAATATATATATTTTCTTCTTGTCAACTTCAACATGCAAACTGAAAATTGATTCCATCTGCCTCTGCAGACGTTTTCTCCTGATCAACAGCAGGGGTAGGCTTAGCAGATTTCGAGTCGCCAGGCCCTATGTCAGGGCTCATAACCTGAGCTGCGGTGTTGGGAGTATCCGCTTTAGACAATAGTCTTCTTAGGATAGACAGTTCTTCTGGTGTAAGAGACATAGTTATAGAATGTAGCAATGAGAGTTAGTTTAGTTTATAATACTGGTAAAGTATGTATAATGGCTTATCTATTCTTCTATCAAATACTAGTCTTATATAAACAATATCAATAGGATAATACTAGCGTACACGGGGATAAAACTCTAAGCCTAAATAGTGTAGTCACCCTACTAAGGTTGAACACACCGACGCGCTCACAAGCTTATACTCATTAGGTCTTCTCTTTTCAGTGCGTGGTCAGTTGGGAACGTTTCCTTGTCTTTCCGGAAAATATCCTCGAACCCTTCGAATCATTGCTGGTTATGAGTTCCTCCTGGACAAAGATCAAGGCTAGTTCGATGTCCTGTACCGATGTCTTGATTTGCTTCTTCAAAGATTTGACCGACATTATCTCAACAGTGTTCAGTGATGGAGTCAAACTGTACTCGCAGCTGTTGAGAATGCAATGGAAACATTGTGAAGGGACATGAACAAAGGAACAAAGAGAACCCCTGCGTCACTAGGGGATCTGCCTAAGTATACTACGATGTCAGACATGTTGTGTGTCTCATCTCCCTTTGTTCTCTATGTGTGTGTTTCATTGAGTCTTTGTTCTTACGAATATACTATTTTTGTCAACTATGTATTTAAAGGCTAGCTAGTTCATCTAATATACACAAGTCGCACAAGACAGAAGTCACAGTTATAAACATCTCAAAACATAAATATCAACAGCAGCGTTTGATTTTCATTGTTGTATTGTCGATCTTAGCATCTTCGGCTTTAATAAACTTTGGCCGAGTAAAACGTAAAAATGGTAGCATTTAACCACGTAGTACCGCGCTAAGAAAGTTTGTTGGTATGTTCTAAACTTAAAAATTAATGCTTTATTCAAGGTCGCTTTTCCAGCATCAATTAAGATGTCAACTGGCTCACAAGTTGCCCAGTGTGAGTTGTCTTATTGAGATAGGAAATTGACGATACTTTTGGGGCCGCAAATAAAAAGTCCCTTAATCTGTTCTATATATTCAGACGATATTGTAGAGCTTCTCAAAAACTTTAGAAGTTGAATAATATATTTTTTCGATTAAGACTTAACATACACTAAAATGAACCAAGACAATCATGTCTAAGGTCCGCCGAAAATATTTGAAGCCAAGTTTATGTTTGCTCCATAGTCTACTATGGCATTGGCTTTTTTATTGCTAACTTCGATACGTAAAACCAAATCAGACATCTCGATAATATAGTAACTGTTCCCTAAGTTCGTTGAGGACATTGCTTTATGGTATGTCCTTTTGTGCCACATTACGATTTCTCCGATGAGACGAGCTCCAAAGCTTTTGTCTCCCCAATCGCAGCCTGTTTAACATCCTTTCCCGACTTTGCGCAAAGATTCCCGCGAAAGCTTGTTTTTATATGGATTTGGCTTTCCGGTGTTGAGGTTTTTGAAAACTTTGACTAGGCACCGGGGTTGGCTCCTGTCTCTTGCGCACTGCCAATAACCTCGAGCTGCTGTTTTGCAGGCTCATACCACTCGCGGACTCTCGATTCTTTGAACTTCTATTGATAGAAATCATTTAGAGATAGATATAAAAGGACGCATTTTACCAAGTCGGTGTTTTGTAGCAAGCGTCCGTTGATTCCATGAGATCTAGGTTCCACTCCTTAAGATGTTCTGCAATACTTGTATTTTGCCCTTTGCTTTCTACCCAAAAACTTTAAAAACGCTCCAAACTCTGACCCCGGACTTTCTGGCAGCTATGCCGCGAAAGCTCCATAGGAGAACTTCTATGGCGAGTTGGTCGTCCTGGCATCTCCATTTAACTGCGTACTTGATGACTTCGAATCATTATCGCTTTTCTTGATCATTCTCCGTTCCAGACAAGCACGTAGGCATCAATGTGTCAATAGCTTGAATTGCCTTCTCAACGCGTTCGAACCACGCGTCATCGCTACCATGTAAAGGATGAGATCTACCCTCCGCCGCAGGGCCAACGCTCTGCGCGGCAATTTTTAGTATATTTGAGGTTGGGGAGGTCATTTTAGTTGTATCAGATTGTCTTGTATTGTATTGAATATTGAACTGAATATTTGATATCTAAGCTTTGACAATCTGTCCACAACAACCATAATCGAATCGAAACCAGATTTTGTCTTAGGAAAGTCCGTTATAAGATCCATGCTAATCTGTTCCCATCTGCGCTCTGGAATACGTAACGCCTGCCGCAGCCTGAGTGCTTGCCTTATTAACTTGACATCCGTAGCAGGCAACGACATATTTCTTCCCGTCAAAGGGCATCCGAGGCCAATAATATAATCTATGCAACTTTTAACAGGTTCGTTTAAATCCCGGATGGCCAGCAATAGTTGCATTATGGTTATATCAAGTTTTCTACTGTATCTTCGGTGAGCACAATCTGCGGTGTTCTCGCTCGTCAGCCAACATGTTGAAGTACAGTAGCGCATGGTCAAGAAATAGTGTCGTGCTTTGTGAGCCAGTGTCTTTATAACTGGTTCATTGTCTCTTCATGCAGCTTCAAAGCCTCATAGATGTCCTTTAAATTTTCATCTTGTACATAGTCATTTTTTAACGCTTCCTTATCCTGTTCAGCATTGCTGAAACGACGATTTGAGCAACCTGCAGGCGTCTCAAGGCATCCGCAACTACTTTTTTTTACACCTTTTCGATATTGTATCGTACCATCTCGCAATCTCTCAGCCATCTCCTGTTGACTATTAATAAACTGTAGAGAATGATGGTCTCTTTGATGATAAAGTATCTGCCATCGAAGTAATGTCTCCATAGTCGCAACGCATGTACGATAGCCAATAGTTCCTTGTCTCGAATAGGATAGTTCAACTGGGCTCCTTGCATCGCAGGAGATTCAAACGCCACTGGTTGTATTACTTTTGCAGTGGTTGGTCCCTGCTGTTCCAATACGGCGTCAATCGCATAACTACTCGCATCTGTATTCAAAATAATCAAGCCTTCTCTAGATGGTACCAATAAAGTTGGTGCAGTCGCAGAAACTTTTTCAAAATACTAAAGCTCTTTTCGCATTCATCACTCGTTAAACCCACGTCCTTCTTGGTCAATTCTCTTAAAGAGCGCGCAATTTGACTAAAACCTTTGATGAATCTTCGATAATATTGTGCTAAACCAAAGAATGTTTGAATATCATCGCTATTTTTCAATTGTGGTCATTCCTCAATTGCCTTGATCTTTTCAGGATTTGGTCTAATTCCTTCAACGGTTATTACATGTCCAAGATATTCAACGGGGTCGTAGAAAAATGCACACTTTTTCTTCTTGCAGTACAATTTCCCTTCCGTAACACTTCCAATACTTGACGAACATGGTCGTATGTTCCTTAGCACCCTTACTGTAGATATGCCATCCAAGTAACCTTAATCAAATTTATTGATAAACGGCCTAAGAATATCTGTCATTAACCTCTGGAAGGTTGCGGGTGCATTGCAAAGTGCGAACGGCATCACTCTGTATTTATAATAACCTAATGGTTGTTTTAAGAGCAGTCTTCGGCACATCTTCGTCCACAATCCTCACTTGATGATATCCGGAATGCAAATCTAACTTAGAAGAGATTTCACATGTACAAGATGTGATCCATCCTTTGCCGCAGGGCCAACGCTCTGCCCGGCTAGTTCTAGTTCCTTTGTATTTGGCGAAGTCATTTGAAGTTATCTTTAGATTTTCTTGTATGTACTGAATTAAATATTGAACTGAATACTTGATATCTAAACTAGCGTACACCAGGTCTGTTTGTAACCAAAAGTCACTACCTGAAAATCCCTCGAAGTCAGTGAAGGGAATCCCCGAGAACCCTGTAAAACCACTTGGTCGAACGACGTCGTCCGACCATAGCCTTGGCTCGGGAGTCTGATCGCTATCCCAGTAGCATCGACTCCGAGCTCTTCCACGAGTGGCCGAAGGTTTGGTCATGACATTCAGTAGGCTTTACGGAGGTGGTCTGGCTCTACGCTTTAGTGGGAAGCAGTAAGGAAAATTAACGTTCGGCGTTACATTTTTGTTGAGATTGATGATGATATCGTTGGTTATGTTGACACTAACATTGTCACCTTAATTGGCACTGCGGGGAATCATGATATTATTAGAATTTTGTAAAGCTCTAAGGCTTCTGAAGGAACTTACTTCTTAAGAGAAACTTAGATTTAAAAACTGGAGAAGGACTTATTCTCCAAGACTTGTATTGAACTGACTTACTTCTTGAAAACTAATTACATGGGAAGGGCGTGGTCTATATATATTCTTTTTTCTGGAGATTTCGACTTGGAGAAATTCCATTTCTCTTCATCAAATCTTCAGATAGAAACTGCCTCGGACCACCAAATGTCTCCAGGCAATTACAATACTTTGAACTTATTCCGAGGTACCAAATGGTACCACCGAAAAACCTTCTAATTGCCCCTGGCGCTTATCATCGCCTCACTCTGGGTTACTGGTCGGCAACTTTGTAAAGTCTAAACATCTGACCACCTGTTTCTTTCTGGGCGTATTCGGCAAACCTTCAGTAAGCTAACACCCTATTATAGAAATTCTTCCCCGATTCTGACACACCTTGTGGTGTGGTCGGCCGAATCCGAGTGGTCGGCCAAGTCCGAGCGCTGTGTCGGTGGGGGACCACTCACACAGTCCAAGCGCCGTCCCCGACAAAGTAGATTTCCCACACAATAAGTCTTGTTCCTGATCTACATCTGTAGATCCTCCACACCGTAGAGTCACGATCATGTGCGGGTTCTTCCACCCCAGATTTGAATCTGTTAGTGTGTTTACCCCACACAGCCGCACACTGTAAACCCCACAAAATGTAACAGATATTACTCATGATTACTATTTTAAAAAACTCCCCCGCAGATTACTTTATCTTTTGTTTCATGTTAATATTATGTTCCCCACTTTTGTTTTGTCTACATATATATACTAGTTACGATTGTGTAATTACGATAGTTAAGTTTTCTTAAAATAAAATATAACATGTAAAGGATGTGAACCATCCTCTGCCGCAGGGCCAACGCCCTGTCCGGCAAGTTCTAGTTCGTGTGTTTTCGGGGAAGTCATTTGTATAGTGTAGTTTTATATATTCAATTAAGTACAACTTGCTTCTTAAACTACTATACATCAACCCTATTTATAACCAAAAGTCACAACTGTAGATTCCTCGAAATCAGAGGAGGAAATCCCGGAGAACCCCGTAAGCCCTTTGACCGAGCCGAAGTCGTCCGACGATAGCCTTGGCCCGGAGTCTAATTGCTATCTCGGTAGCATCGACTCCGAGGTTCTCCAAAGGCGGCCCAATGATCTTGCCATGACCTTCGATAGGCTTTACGGAAGTATTCTGGCTCTACGCTTGGTGGGAAGGAGTAAGGAAATCTAACGCTCGGCGTTACATAACATATATTCAGCCTCTCTAAATACAATGTCCTATCCTATGTCCTATCCTAAAACTGAACAGGTTATGAGCCCTGCACGCTTCCCCTGCGTGGAAATGGCTATGCCAATATTATCAAGCTCAACTGTGACAATTATTCTGATTGGGCCTTTTGTCTTAAGTTTCTGCTTCGAAAGAAAAAGCTATGGGATCATGTAGATCCCTCTACCGATGATTTTGCGTTTGAAACTTTGAAGGCCTCAGCAGAATTTACAACAAAGAATGACGATGCCATGGAGCTAATTATGTGCACTGTCGCCCAGGGACAGCCGTTGCGATTCGTGGTTTCGATCCACGGACTTCAGTTTTAGGATAGGACATAAGATAGGACATTGTATTTAGAGAGGCTGAATATATGTTATATTTTATTTTAAGAAAACTTAACTATCGTAATTACACAATCGTAACTAGTATATATATGTAGACAAAACAAAAGTGGGGAACATAATATTAACAGGAAACAAAAGATAAAGTAATCTGCGGGGGAGTTCTTTAAAATAGTAATCATGAGTAATATCACGATTCCCCGCAGTGCCAATCAAGGTGACAATGATAGTGTCAACATAACCAACGATATCATCATCAATCTCAACAAATCTTAACAACATACTAAAGACGACTTGCTACGGAACACCGACTTGGTAGTAGATTGGCATTGAGCCCAAAGACAAGCACAAAACTGCGTTTCGCACGCGTTATGGGTCGGTTTGGTACACTATGCCATTCGGCCTCACAAACGGACCATCCAACGGATAATGAATAGGGCTTTTATGGAAGCACTCGACAAGTACGTTCTGGTCTCCCTCGACGATATAGTAGTCTACTCGAAGCATTATCAAAGCTACTGCACACGATTCAGCGACAGTCTTTAAAAAGATGAAGGATAATGGACTGTACGCCAAGAAGTCGAAATGCCAATCCTTTAAAGATCATGTGGAATACCTCAGACATGTCATCGCGAGAGACAGAATTCGACCAAATCCAGCGATGGTCGACAAACTCAAGAGTTTTCCGTTCCCATGTACAATCAAACGGCTGCAGGAGTTTATAGGTTTAGCCAACTACTACGGATGTTTCACCCAGCACTTTTCTGACATCTCAGCACTGCTGACTGCGCTTACTAGCAGACCACAGCCTACGCTCACGGGCAAACTTGAACAATCCCCCATGCCGACAACAGTCAAAGAAGTACAACGGCTTACGGGAATGGCAAACTATTATCGTAGGTTTAAGCCTAAAGATTCGGAATTGGCAGTATCATAAATCAATGTAATTGGCAAAACCGCAAAATCAAGGTGTCGAACTCATCAAAAAAGTAATACAGAGCATTAACTGACTTAAACAAGCTTGGATTTCAGCATCAGTATTAGCCATTCCCGACCTAGCTTACAATTTGTAGTTTTACCGACGCATCAGCTGTGGCCATCGATGGAGTGCTAATGCAAGAAGACGGGCCAGTGGCATGCGAGTCAAAAAGACCCAAGCGGACAAACAACAATACTTTATCCCACGTACCATAAAGAATTATACGCAGCAGGTCTTTTTTTAAAGCTAAGAGACCCTTCTTAGTGGCGAGTTCATTATTCAAACAGACCAAAAGGCACTTACCAATACAAAATAATAAGATCCTCACTGGCAAAAGAGAGGAGTCGACCGACTTTCTCAGTTCTTTTTCATACAAGTAAGCATATGTTACAGGCAAAGAAATGTGGCAGCAGACTGTATATCAAGGGCCATTCGTTGACAATACTCATGAACGCGAAGATACTCAAGGGCCATCATCTGGTTCGTTGGTCAACCAATAAAGATGTTCCAAACACCGCACTGAGCCTTCTTACTCGTGCGGAAAACAGTGATGTTGATTCGGCTGTTAGTTTGGAAGGTTCACTGAGTCGAGATGCTCGTCAGCTGGCATAGTGATAGCTCTTGGGCTAAAACCTGAGCCCTGTTATTCCAAGGTTATTGAAAAACTAAGCGCGGGCACAGAGGGACGACAATCAGGTGGTCTTCAACTGATGTACCTTGAAAAAAGTATTAAAATACTTCTTTTCAGTGCTTATCATCTGCAATTCTAGAACTGTTATACCAACGAAGGAAATACCAATCAGACTAACTCGTCAACAACGTGAGTCAGAAAGTGGCGGACATAGAAGAATAGAGGATACCTACCAGCAGTTATTTCGACATTATGGTTAGGAAACACGTGTATCAAATTGTCAAGAAGATAGTCGCCTCACGCGATGCGTGTCAAAAGGTCAAGGCCCCAAATAATGCACCCATATGGAGTCCCAGATCAAAGGTGGGAAGCAAAATCAATAGATTCGAGGGACCGTTGCACGCTACACCCGAAGGGCATGATTATCTTTCTGCCGTTATTGATTGTCTCACCAAGATGGCACACTTTGTACTGGGCAACAAAACATGTCGAATACGGCAAAACTATTTTCGAAGGCACTTCTCGACTTCATGGCCTATTTAGGGAGATAAGCTCAGACAGGGGTTCAGTCTTTACGACCGAGATGAGGCAACACTTGATGAGATTAGTAAACATCATCATGGTGATGCATCGTCTAACAGCAACCAAACATCAATCAGCAGATGGTCAAGTTGACCGAACAACTCGAACAGTCAAAAACTTAATATCGACTAACCTCCGCCAGATAGATAAGAAACGGTAGGAAGGAATATAATCTTAGTTAAGGATACAAAAATAGAAGATGGGAAACTATATTACAAAGCTAGCTGGAGTGATGGAGACGGACCAAGGAAATTGTTCCCACCTCATTAATCGGTAAATATTTACGCATGCTCAAATGTCGAAAGGCACGAGAATATAAAGAACCAAATAAAGAACCTCAAGGCCGACTTCGGAAGAGTAATTCAGCGATGTTGACAACTGCGAATGAAAATAAGCCGCGAGGCAGAGGCCGTCTCCGAAAGAATCTCTAACACTGGTCGCTTCGCTAGTGGGGAGAAGTGTAACACATCTGTGTTAGTTCTTCTTAGCCAAGCATAGTCTTTCAACCAAGAACGGTGATGCCCTCGGAAAGGACAGATTCAGTAGTAAAATCTTGTCGGACTTACCGAGGGTGGCTCGAAGTACGTTGGTACTGGTTAGTGTTCTAGCTTCGGTGCATCACGCCGAGGATGACTGAATGACGCTGCGGTTTATCGAGGATTTGTCTCGAATGGCTTAGATCTATGTATTAATAGAGGTGTTTTAGTACGAGATAGAGGATGAAAATCAAGGATTATAATAGATAATCTACGCATTTCAAATAAACACAGTAATGACAAGCACTCTAATGAACTATGAATTTCTCCGATATTACAAGTGCCAATCATGACGTTGGTGCTATGGCGGTAAGTACAGAACGCACTTCGTTACAAGAATATACCTCCTTTTGTACACAAATATGTGTAGTTGCTGGCTTTGTCGACATAACTTAGAGATTTAAAGTAGTGCACATACGCGCTATGATGTTTTAACGAGATTAAAAACTTATAAGTCTTTCAATGTTTTCATTTTAACTTTTTTTAGGCGGTCTGCTAATGATAAATTCTATAACTTCACTATTACAACTTTTGTTTGAACTAAACAGAAAAAAATCTATATCGGGGTAACACTTCAAATGTAATGTTCAGAAGGGACGTTAATTACCCTAATGCGATTGTTCCGGAATTTGGCTTAAAAGATGGCCAGTATTGAGGGCAGATATGATGTTTTTGATTGTCGTGGACTCCATTTGTTCACGTGTTTCGAACGTGAGTGTACCAACATGAGGAAGAAGCATGACTCTCTCATTACTCATCAAGTCGGGGTGAACTTTAGGCTCAAATTCGTAAACGTCAAGTCCAGCAGAATTGACTTTACCCGATTTTAGGGCATCTACCAGGGCCTGTTCATCAATGACTGGACCACGAGCAGTATTCACAATAAAAACGCCATCCTTCATTTTACTGAAAGCGTTCTTATCTATTAGATGATGAGTATTTTTGTTGAGAGGTACTGAAACAGAAATGACATCGGAGGTGGCCAGCAACTCGTCAAACGAAACGTACTTCGCATCCCTTTCAAGCTCCTGCGGAAGACGACGGCGGTTATGATATTGTACCTTCAAACCGAAAGGCTTTACGCGATCATGGATCGCCCTACCAATGCCACCCATCCCCAGAATTCCAAGGACTTTATTTTCAGGATCGTGACCGGGTCCAACATCTTGCAGAAATTTTCCTTGGCGCAATCTAGTTAGGGCTTGATTATAGTTCCGCATAGCCCCGAGGATCAGAAAGGCATTAGTATCAGCGGTAGATGCATCAACGTCACCCTGAACATTGGAGATATTAATACCTCGCTCTGTTGCAGCTTGTACATCGATGCAATCGTAGCCTGCACCATTGTGAGCGATCCATTTCAAAGACCGGGGTAATTTTGAAATCAGATCTTTGTCAAATCCACCAGTCGCCTTCACTGAGCCGAAAGTGTGATATACAGCAACAACATCACTGTACTTTGTCTGAAGTGCTTTGATAAATTCCTCTCTGCCGCTCACTGAAAGTTTGGAGACATTGGCGACCTTCTCAAGTTCAGCAAGAGCCTTGGTTGCATATAGCACGCTTTCAAGGAGAAGTACGTGAGGGCGTGTCATGCTGGGCGTCTGACCGACCGTTTGCGCTAGATTTACAAGAATGAAAACGGGATGTTCCTTCCCTCGGTACGGGATTCCTCTTAAACTCGGAGAAAACCCGCGATAAGGGTGCTTATCAACTGCAGGGTAACCAAACCGCTTATTAATCCTGCGGCTCACATCGTTACTTAGACAGGTAAACTAATCCCAAGTTAGGGATCCACCGCAACGGACCTTGTTGAACAATCTTCTACCTTGTCTAGTCTAATACCTATCTCTATATTCTTTATGAATGAATTACCTACAGAAGCACAAAATAAATAGCCCAGTGGTTTTCTTTCTATATGTCTAACCTTGTATTTACTTTAGTATTATACGTTGAAATACATCTGTTAACTAACAGAGTTGCCGGGATCATTGTACACACGCGATCTATTCTCTCCGTCGCATGACTCACGCTCTCAAATCATAGAATAAAGACTACTTCGTTACTTTTATACTGTTTACCTACGAGTTGTAAGAGCGTAGTGCGCGATGTTCTGTATTCATTTTATCTGTATTAACGATTACTGCTTGAACGTTTGAGTGAACGTGCGTGTCACGTGCCCGAGAAAAAGGTCAACACCTGACATGTATTTTTTCTTCGCTGTTGTGTATCGGATATTAGAGAGAGGGAGGAAAAAAGAGAGAGTAAAAAAGAAGGTAGAATAAATATATATGAAGATAGAAGGGATGCTCTTTTGGTCTTTTCATCTTTCACGTCTCTTCGTGGTCTTCTTCTTTACTCCTTTTTTTTTTTGCTGAACTTTATGTTTCTGAGCAAGGGTTGATTAACTAGACATCCCACAGTTGAGTTCGAGTTCCGCTCTCGCAGCTTGGATTTTTTCGATCGGATGGTCCATTGTTCTGCCTGCGGAGAAAAGAGTCGTCTTTGTACCGCGCGGGTCCTGGTAACGCAAAAATAATACTGCTATCTCGCTACTATTCGATCTATCTGGTATCTAACTTTTTTAGAGCATCTCCAATTGCACTATCTCCCTCCCTTCGAGGCTGTGCTGAAGACTATCGTTCTCTGTGCTGCGTGCGTTAAGGCCTATATTATAAGCCGAATCGAAACAACCTCCGATGGGCCGCGAGAAAGATGGACAAGTACTGTTAGGGTCGTCTATCGTCGTACCTACGGCGGTCTACGATAAAAAATAATTTGTATCATATCATTTTTCTAAGCACCAAGAAAGATGATTCCAAAGCGTAGGGCTGGCCAAAACATCCGCACTTAGGGGCCTAATGGAGCTGTCGCCCATATAGTCTGCAGAGTCATTCCGAATGTGACGGTCTCACTTCTTCCGGCTCTATGAATATGTGACCCTCTGTGTCAGAGCCTTATTTTTTAACATTGCAGCAGCTGTTGGATGACTACATGGGAACGCGTCTAATTCAAGATAATACTCAGAGTATTTAAAGCCAACATTTTAATCCAATGATTACGGTATAAAGCTTTTCCTTGGCAAAGGGTTCAGTGGGCTAATTGAAAATCGCATCTCAGCGTTGTTATTTTATGCGTTCATTTACCACTCTTGATTAGAATAAATTGTTAATTGTGTTTATAATTGAAAGTGACATATTGTGCTTCATATAATACATTATTCAAATCGATCTAAACTTAAATCTTCTCAATCTATCTATGTCATAGTTGACCGTAGAGACTCGCGAAATTTTCCTTTCAATAGCCTTCATCATGGCCCCGTCCGCAATATGCTCCTTCCTTGGCGACGAAATTGAATGCTCTGCCTCTTTTCTAGTATATTCAGAGCTTGATTGAGACAGCCAACTGGGTATTTCCTTCCATAAGTACAAAATTCTTTGGTCAATGTATCATAGCTTGTCGACCATCCCATGGGGAGTCGCCTCTTAAGCTCACCTTCGATAATGCGAACCTGCTCTGTGATTACTGCTCGCTGATCTCCACCTTCATGTACAGCTTCCATAGTGGATGCTTGAAACAGGCGTACCGCTTCATCGACGTGTCTTTCTGTAGCTACTGGAGAAAGTTCCAACTTCGCTAACCCCTCAGTAATACGAATAATAGCTTCTAGTTGACGCACTGTAATAGGGATAGACGACCGTTGAGCTTGCTCTTCTTCAACAAGTCGAACTTGCTTGCGAATCGAAACAAACTGACTTGAGAGCTTCTCGCTAGCTTCTGGGGAAAGGCGGGGTGCACATTTAGTTCTGCAGTAGGCTATGTAGCGCCTCATCTTATCAATGGGTATCTCCGCTGTATCACTGTCCAATGTTTTATCACGATTCATGTGTATATTCACAACATGCCTTGCAATATCCTGATCGCGTTCCTTATTGTGCTCATCCTTTACTAAAAAGATCATATCAAATCGAGATAATATGGTACTTTGAAAATCAATATTCTCTCCTGGACTCTTCATTTCATCGTACCGTCCAAAGACGGGATTTGCAGCAGCAAGAACACTTGTTCTTGAATTGAGAATCGTCGTTATTCCTGCCTTGGCTATGGAAATGGTTTGCTGTTCCATTGCTTCGTGAATAGCAACCCTATCGTCCTCTCTCATTTTGTCAAACTCATCAATACATACTACCCCGCCATCGGCCAATACCATGGCGCCTCCTTCCAGATAAAAGTCTCTAGATTGAGGGTCACGTTGAACTGATGCCGTCAGACCTGCTGCCGATGAACCTTTTCCAGATGTATATATAGCAATTGGGGCCACCTTCTCGACAAACTTAAGCAACTGAGATTTTGCAGTGCCGGGATCTCCGAGCAGTAAAATATTTATATCTCCACGTAGTCTCATACCATCCGGAAGAATTCGTTTAGATCCTCCGAGAAGAAGACAAGCTATAGCCTTTTTGATGTCGTTATTTCCATAAATTGATGGCGCGATACTGTTTGAGAACATCTGATAGAGCTTCGGGTTTCGAGATAAGGTTGTGAACTCTTCTTCTTCTTCCTGGGAAAACATTGCTCTGCCAACAGCATTGTGATCGGTTTCGACTGTCAATCCAACAATGTGTAAGTAAGGATTTCTTATAGCTACAGCGTCAGTATCCCTTGATTTTCGAGCTTGACTATTATAGATAGAGTAGATGCCCATGACGGTACAGCGATTTCCTGGAATCACTTTATTGGAAAGGTATCTGTCCGCACAGAGCAAAATATGCCGAGGCAATTCTCCAACAGGTACCATATCTGGTGCCTCTTGCAATTTTAGGACCTGTTGATCAACAAACTCTGAATTCTCATGGTCGATAACAAAAGGGTTTTTTGGACAGTTCTCTTTGTCGGTCTCATCCCTTCCTGATCCTGGACATTCTGAAGGCAAAGATATGCCTGTGAAGCCACCTTCGACATTGACATAGATGACATTCTGACACCCTTTGCATCTAGCTCGTAAACGTATGGCCTTTGAAGAAAGTGTAGAGGCCCCAATGATAATACCGGAAATACTGACAAGCTTTGATATGCACGTGGCATTAAGATCTCGAATAGCACTTATATTGGCGTCAGACTTGAGCAACAACTGAAATCGAGGTAACTGAGATTCAGTTTCGGGTTCATCTCCCGATGGTAACATTATCGTCTTTTGAGCCACCGATCCTGCGGCAGTTTCAAACAGTGGAATCATTGTATCTGGCTCATTTTTCAAACCATGGGCCAAGTCTTCGCTGAAGGATACGACATCAGACATGTCGACCGTCAGATAGTACTGTCCGACGAGAACATTTGATCGTAATTGATCTCTATCTCGACCAAATACGCGTTAGAGTTACACCTTGAATCACATCCAGAAGTTTTAGAGAGCGAGATAAATTACTTACCGATAAATGTATCGATTTCCAACTCGAAAGTCGAAGATGAACTTGCGGAAAAGACTTTCGATATAAGAAGGATCATCCTCAGCACGTTCTTGAGGATTTAGAACTCGTGTTTGATAAGTCTGAGCAGAATCAAACGCCATGACAATTATTGTCGATAGACAAGTTGGGTGCAGAGCTGGCTAAGTGTTGGAGAGAAATGAGTTTTCAAAGAAGATTGCTGTACAAGGGGGGTGACGCGAACTGAACGCGTCGCGTGTCGTGCTCCTTTGGGCGATCACTCTTGACAACCGTAGAAGCTCTAAATCGGTACACATAGTTCGCACACGGCGTACATTTCAGCACGGACAATTCAGAGACAGCTAGATCTTCACAGAAACTGGAGACTGTTGTCTGTAGTTATATAAAGGCATGTAGATTGTTTAACAAATTCCAAAGCTCTCAGGGCTGCTGATAAAATAGTGAATATTCTTCGAAAACAATTAATTATCCTCTCAGATTTGCAAGATTTATTATATGTACTGTATAAAGTGTACCGTAAGAGTTTGCAGGCTTAACATTTGTTGGGAGTTTTTTCCTGCCTTTCCACAGCCTAAGAAATCGCGAAGTGTGCCCGTTTGATTGCTTCGAGCCACTTGCTTTCGAATAGATGGCTCGGGATGAAAATCGGACTTTTTCTGAGCTGGTGATAGATATAAATTTTCCGAGACGAACTGCGATATCGAGGTGTCTGGCATATTCTGCATAGTGTCAAGCGTCACCACTAATCCTCACTTAATTAGACTAT
This sequence comes from Trigonopsis cantarellii, assembly GCA_030574495.1. Lineage (NCBI taxonomy): Eukaryota > Fungi > Ascomycota > Trigonopsidomycetes > Trigonopsidales > Trigonopsidaceae > Trigonopsis > Trigonopsis cantarellii. Next base: position 41,351 of record JAJMFB010000066.1, on the reverse strand, counting down.
GGCGTCTGAGGAGCAGGATGAATCGCCAACTGCTGGGAAGCATTTAGCTCCCCCAATCGATCTTAACTGGAGCAGCAGTAAGGATTTAGACGAATATGGAAATGGGACATCATCTGCTCAGACGTCCAAGTCTTTGAGTGCTAAGTACGATTTCGAGGAGGAAAGCAATCCGACCAGCAGAACTTCTTTGGATGCCTCGAGCTTCGATTATGACATAGCTTCACCTATTTCAGGACGATCAGGACGACATGTCCCATCGTTGACATCCTCTCTTCATCGGATGCATGGGCGCAGATTGTCTTCAGTTTCTTTGACGATGTCTTTGGCGAACTCTTCTACGATTTCCGGACTTATGGGGACAAGAGATCAGTCTGCATATCCTACTTCTATTTCATCACTGGTAGATTATCCAAATTCCAAATTCACTGTTCGACCTCCGACTTCGCGTGACATTCCGTTGGTTACACTTTCTGCCACACCTAGAATCAGCTTTGAGGAGCTTCAACCTTATCTGTCTGCTACGTCCGATGATTATCGGTCACTCAAGTCTTCTAAGAACATGCCCACCGGAGACCGGTCCTTTATTGAGCGGGACTCTTCTTCTGCCTTATCAGATATTGTCCCTGTCGACGTTGCTGGGGCATCAACCGAGTCTGTCTCACATATAAGAAGCGGCATACAGTCTCCTATCTCATCAATAGCGCCAGAATTGAAATCCGCGTTAGAATTACCTTCAATATCAAAGAGCCCTGTACCTTTTTCGGAACCATCTTTGGATACAATCCCTTCTGTCTTCTTTGAGGATTCCTTTTCCCTACAGAATCCCCGCATTTTCAATTTAGTGACTGAAAAAGCCGAACTTTTGTCACCATACTCGGAAAATCTGTCGGAACACCAGTTAGGAAATAAATCTGCTTCTGATTCCAGGGACAATAGCAAATTACTCGCCAACAATGCTATCATGCAAGAAAAATTGTCTTGGTACTTAGATGTGGTAGAAGTGAATTTAATTAATGAAATATCGAAGTCATCTTCCTCATTTTTTGAAGCGCTGTCCAGTTTAAAGGATCTCGGAAATGAGTCTACAGAAATAATTTCGAGACTACAAGAGACTCGAAATTCCCTCGTCAACATTGGTGAAAAAAGAGCTCAGGCTGGATTACAGCTCTGGGAGTTAAAACGAAAGCGAGCTCATGCGAGACGATTGTCAATAGCATTGAAGCAGGTTCTGCTTGTCATGGAATATGGCGATCTTGCTGAAAAACAGTTAGAGAAAGGGTGTCTATCTGAAGCCTTCTCGACACTAGAGTGTTGCAGACTTTTGATTGATGGACAGCTTGACAAATCTCCAACTTCAAAAAAGTCCCTTTCCAGTGATCTACAGATTAACCTCCGCTCAGTGAGGGGCCTAGATGATCTAAGAGAGAATATCGCTGTGTTGGGAAACAGGATTGGCAAAGAATATGAGCTTCGGTTGACAGAATGTCTAATGACCGATCTTAAGTCATATGTTGAGTCAGCGTCTCCACGACAGACTCTAATGCGCCTCTGTCGAACATATACTTTACTTGATGCAGATAAAGGAGTGATTTTCAGGCATTTTGCGAAAGACCAAGACGGCCAAACTTCCGATTATTCTCTAGTGTCAACCGAACTGCGCAAGGAACTTAGTATCCAGTTTGACGGAGTTTCTCAGTGTAAAGCAATATCAGGAGCAGAGAAATCTTTGCGAGACGCCATTCTTCGAGAATTTAAGACCATCATTAGGAAGAATCTCCCCCATGATGACGATGTTGATGACGATAATATATCTATAAGTAGCTCACAATCCGGGCTCTCTAAGACTGCTGATCTCACCCGACGTTTGAGGGCATTATCGCCTGATGATAATGAAAAAATGTTAGTGAACATCTTCACGCAGTTATCAGAAGCTCTGCGGCGACTTTCGACCTTACAGAAAGTTCTACTTGATATAAGCTCTCGTTCACGACTGAGTAAATCCGATCATTTTAAAGATTCACAGGATACATCGAACGCTGAAAGCAAAAGTTTAGATCTATCCAGCACAATTTCAGACGCGGTTGCACAGAGCCAAGATCGAATAACGAAGATATACAATGTACGACGGGACCAGAACGCGTCACTTGACTTTTTCTACTTTATGCGCTTCTACACTTTATCTGGTCTTTTTATTTCTGAAAGCGAAGCACTTACGGGTTTAACTGGCAGTAATCTACAAAGGACTGTGATATCCTCCGTTCGACAGTTCCTCCGCGTCTTCCATGATAGCAGTATTAAGAGGACACTTTCCGCCATTGAAAACGACCGTTGGACAGATGAGTACATCAAGGTTCCTGATCAAGTTTGTGCGGACAGAATTGTCGAGTCGGCAACAAGCGATCCTGTGGGATGGACTTCGGAATTTTGGGAACGTCTCGACATCAGTGATTCTCCAACCCAAGAAGGTGAAGAATCTCCTGAAAAGCGCACGAAAGTTTTGACTGTTGGAAACGATGATTTTATGGTTTCTACATCGGGGCTTAAAGCAATCCATTTTATGGAAACTTACCTCGAAGTGATTTCCAGTTTTAGGCATGTTGCTGCCGACTCAGCCGGAGATCTAGTGGAGCTATTACGGCTTGTGAATTCAAGAGTTTGTCAGGTCATACTGGGTGCTGGTGCTACGAGATCCGCTGAGCTCAAAAGCATTACGGCAAAACACCTGGCTCTTTCGTCCCAGACGCTAGGCCTCATCATTACTCTGATCCCTTATTGCAGAGCGTTCATCCAGCGTCGCATAAGTAATATATCTAGCGTTCTCACAGAATTGGATAAAGTTCGACGGGTGAGTTGGAGTGTGTATAGGTGTTTTTTTTTTTTACTAACGGTTCAAATTTTTTTTTTTGCTATTATCAGAGTTATCAGCAGCATCAAGAGGAAGTCTATGACAAGCTAGTCTCAATAATGAGAGAACGTCTTCAAAGCCACATTATTAATATTCGAAGGGTAGACTTCTCTGCAGCATCTGAGACTGACGACGAGGCACATACATACATGGTAGCATTGATACGAGATTTGACCAAACTAGCAAAAATCTGCAAGCGATATTTGCCCGAGATTTCTGCAGAGCATGTTCTACGTCAGATTTTGCAAATCTACGGTGAGAGCTTGCTTGCAGAGTTTCAGAAAATATTGGCGACAAAGAAGTCCAATGCAGCTTTGCAGTCCGGCCCTGTTGAACGACAACCTTCAAACAACGAGGAGAGTGAGGACACACAAGATACGCAGGAGATATTTCCGAGCATGCAACGAGACGCAGATTATTTTTGCAAAAGTATTGCCGATATGCCTGGCCATGAAAATGCCAGAACCATTCTCAAGCCAATTGTCACAAGCACTCCCGCCCCACCACCACCAGAGGAAGCTGTTGCCGGGTCATCAGCCGCAGCTGACACTCCCTAGTTACACACGTGCAATCTCCATCGCAACGGTTGCCATAGAAAAATTGGCGTCTCCCCTTCGTTGCGCGAGAATCTCCCAGGCAGAAAAGTTCAAAGCAAACAAAAAGAAAACAGAAAAAAAAATCCGAGAAAAAAGAGCAGAGGACAAAAGCCCACGCGATTCAGAGAACTACGTCCTTTGTTATTATTTGTTTCTTCTTTTTTTCCTCTTTCCCTGCCAATAACTAAACTGATATCAAGCGCTAAAATATAGAAAAGAAAAAAAGTTTCATTCAGTATGCATTTTGGTGATTTAGACATTGAAGTAGGACTACCGTCGGTCAATTGGCCTTTCGGCGTTCATTTGTGGCCCATCTTTGACTGGGCGTATACTCAGGTAACAGGAAAATCCACGAGCAGTTTTCATTTCGAACAGGGGGTGCAATATTTCTCTGAGCTTTATCCTACTTTGGCCGCGATATCCACCTACTATTTAGTTATCTTTGGTGGTCGCGAAATTCTCCGACCCTTTCCAGCTCATAAGCTTAATGGGCTGTTTCAAATCCACAATTTTCTACTGACTACTGTTTCGTTGATCTTGCTATTATTATTCATTGAGCAGCTTGTTCCAATGATTTACTATCATGGGTTATTCTACGCCATTTGTTCTTGGAACGCTTGGACTCAGAAGCTCGAGTTGCTTTATTATCTCAATTATCTTGTTAAATTCGTGGAACTTCTTGATACGGTATTCCTGGTCATTAAGAAAAAGCCACTGACCTTTCTACATACTTATCACCATGGCGCTACTGCTCTGCTTTGTTATACTCAAATGATTGGCACCACCTCTGTATCTTGGGTACCCATCACCCTCAATCTGGCTGTACACGTTGTTATGTACTTTTATTACTTTCTGTCCGCGCGTGGAATTCGCGTGTGGTGGAAGGAATGGGTTACTCGATTTCAAATTATTCAGTTTGTTATTGATTTGGTTTTTGTCTACTTTAGTAGCTACATTTACTTTACGAGCACCTACTTCCCCAATATGCCCAACAACTTTGGCTCATGTTCTGGAGAGGAGTTTGCGGCCATTTCCGGTATGGCTATCCTATCGTCTTATCTGGTATTATTCATCGCTTTTTACATTTCGACTTATGCCAATAAGAGAACCAGAAGTCAATCCACTGCTGCGATTGCTGCTCACAAGCTTGCCGCTGCTGAGCCCCTTATAAATACTAAGTCGGGTAAATCTCGAAAGGCTTAAATTGTGCAAAAAACCAACGGAGAACCGAGGGCAGGAGAAAATCGAGAAGTTAAAAAGGAAAAAGAAAGTAAAGCAACCTTAATAATAATAAAAAATAAATTCACAATGGTAAAGACATAGCATATAATGTAATATAGGAATAGTTGATAACGACTTTGAAAGATAATCACTGTAGGAAATGATAATGAATTTTGGGAGTAACTTTATCCTTTAACTACAATACATCTCTCGACCGAGCAGGCTGGTTCATGGCAGGCCCTACGCTGAACAGCGGGCGACTGACAGCAGATCATGATGGAAATCAGGCTGATGAGAATGAGTCAATAGATACAGTTGTATCGAGTACTGAGAAGGTGAATCAACTACTACAGTCTACCATTCAAGGACTACTTGAATTGGGCATCATTGTCTATGACTATGATGGCGACAATTCTCATCAGGCAATCATCGAAAGAATGTAAAGTGCTCCGTAGAAAAAAGGTATCAACTACAATGTCTTAAAATTAACCGTGCGTGATATAGGCAAAATATGGTGGGGACTTTCCAGAGTCTTGAGTCTGCAGGAAGCCAACTACCACAGAAATTTCCTCGCGATGTACTGCAGTGAGTTTTTGATACTATTTAACCTTGCGCTTGCAGACTTTTAACATGACGTCGTGTAGATATATAGAAGATGGGCGAAATCCTGATGTTTATACGAGAGAGTTTGTCGAACTCCTACAGCGACAAAACAAATGGGTTTCTGAGCGGTTGAAAGCTACAAGGGTGAGTAAGAGGCAAAGATTTAAATGGGTGTGCTCTTTTACTTACTTGTTATACGTCTGTTTTATTTAATCTGTAGCAATTTCGAGATACTTTGGCCAAGAAAATTCAGTCAGCATTTCCAGAACTGACTGAGTCCGTCAATCAAGTAGTTGAACGGACTAGTGGACAGGATGTGCAAGTCAACGGGACTACAGAATAGCAGGTAGAAAGATTAAAATGCAGGAGTTCTTTTTTTTTTTTTGGTTTTGCTTCTATATCATCTATGTGGGTAGGATAATGTCTATGAATATTTTCGTACAATGTTTTGTTTATCTCGTAGGTCCCTCTCATAAACCCTTGAAGGCCTTCTTATTCAGCTTTGGTGTAGTCTGCCCCGATCGTTCTTGAGGAACTTGATAGCCGCGCAATCGAGGCAAAGACCTAGTTGCTTGGAAAATGGGATCGTTGATTTCCTTTTCGGCTTGTTCTTGTGTTTCTGCAAGGCTGCTATTGGCAATAGCTTCGCTGGGTGATCGGGCTGTCTTTGACCTTAGGTCTTTATTCAGTCGGAAATCATCTTGACGATAAGTCTGTCTAAAATTCTGGACTGCCTTTGCAAAATCTTCAGCAGCTATTGATTCTCGTACACTGAGCATGAATCTATCAGCAATCTCCAGATTATGAAGTTGAAGCAACACCCATGCGAGCATTTCATTAGCATTGAGGAGATGATGAACGTAGGCACGATTATGATTTTGACAAGCATAGCATGAGCAACCAATCATAAATGGCTCCATTGATTCTATGTGACATGAATCCCACAAGTTTATACCTAAGGGGATCATGTCTTTATCATCACAAGGCGGAACGTTTCCTTGTAGCGAGAAGGTCAAAGCCACGCCTGCGTCAGTGGCTCGTCCGACAAAGTCGAGATTGAATAAATCAAATCCCTTTTCAATTTTATCAAGTACGTCATGAGGACCGCTCAACTCAGGCATCCACATTTTTAACAGGTCCTCAAGTATCGGATACTGTTGAGTATATATCTCTGGATAATCTCCATTAGTGGGGACAGTATAATCGCCGGCCTTACCTATGACTGCTGTATCCCAAAAACAAAGGCCCGATAGTAGTGAGCTGCTTTGAGTATTGCTGGCCTTGCGATCCTGAATAAATTGTAGATAAGTGTCTTGCTCTTGTGGTAGTAGAGCAGGAATAACAGGGGCAAAAATCAGAGGTAAAGGATCTTGACAAGGTTTCGAATCTATCGCATCCATTTGTGCCTCGAGCCAGTCACTATTTCGATTTAGCATCTTGCGGCTCCTGTTCCCTCCTGCACGGGCTCCTGGGGATAAATTGGGTAAATCTGGACATGATAACAGCACATCAGGCTGAATTTTGTCTAAGGCAAGCGTCATATAGTCTGCCACTTTGAATTGCCTGAACCCTTCCGGAGTCATGATACCAACAGTGTGATCGGTGTTGGGCTGTGGAGAAACATGAGCCGCTGATCGTCGACAAGATAGAGTAAGCGGCACTGCTTGAGGTAGACACAAGATGTCTCTGAGTTGAATATTAGGAGACTGAGAAAGCAGAGCAGGCTGCCGGGGGTATTTTTCGAGGACTTTTGATTATCCTAGTTAGAAATAATTATTACAATAACAATATCAATCTCAAGTCATACTTACAATCTTCTAGACCGAGAAACAAGGACTGACATATATTAACAGCATATTTGTCTAGATGGTCTGGGCTCAAGTGGCTAATGACTCCTCTACTAGATGGGGTAAGTCCTGCCGGGGTCTCGATTGGTCGCCGTGCAGAGTTTGGGAAATTTAGGGTCCCGGTTCGAGCTCTAAGATGACTGGGTGATGAGGTAGTTACATCTTTGAATGGGCTTGCCGGTCGCCTCGTTACTCGAAACCATGTGGAAGAAGTGCTTGTCATTCTTGTTGCTAGTTTCAGACAAATCGAGAAAACTTTTCTGTTCCTCTCTAAATTGTAATTTATATAGACAGACGCGCTACAAAGTAAATGTAAATATCAACAAACGGCCAGATAAACGATCCACAGTATACAGTTCACAAATTACTAGAGTATCAATTAGTGATGATAGTTCTGCATCATTATATAAATTTAGGCTGCTAGCAACATAAAACATACACAAGCTATGAAGGAGAGATAAAAAATTCCACTGTTCTAGACGTTTGCAATCAGTAAAGAAACCACCTGTAGATCGGTAACCCTTTTCAAATTTCATGGTGTTGAGTTTCACAATCTGCACCTGCTCTGATTGTCCCTTGTCAAGTCTGTATCAAAAATATCTTTGGGACATGGGAATGCACGTGACCCTCCATCGATGACAATCACGGAGGATGATATACAAGAGTACATCGCAACATTGCAATAATAACGAGTAAGTAATCTTACATGATGGCATCACCAGGTAGGAGGACGCCTGCTGCTGGTAACAGTGCGCCGATATTGTCTCCTTCTAATAATAACTATAATACGCCCGGAGGAACTTCGCGGGGGCTGGTGCCTTTATCACTTGTAGAAGGTCAGAGCCCATTGCGCGGGGCGGATCCTGCAACACCAAGTACAGCGGGGTTTGTTGGCTCGCCGCCCGAACCAGGTAATGGATTCAGGTCGCCTTCATTGTCGGAAATTGCCGACGATGCTTCTGTATTAGAAGATTCGTCCAAGATGAAGCGGAAAAGCATTCTAAATATCAAGCCAGTGGCATCAGATCCAGTGACGCGAAATAAACATCAGCATCAACGACAGCATCAACGGACGTCAAGTAATGATTTTTTCAACAATCCGGCTCACGTGAGCAACGGTGATGTTGCGAGTCCCTTACCTCAAACTGGTCGAGGTACCAATTCCCTAGCAATGTCTCCCAGTTCGCACCACTCACGATCAATGTCGGATATGTCTGGATTCTCATCAGATACGCGGCATTCTAATGAGAATGAGATGAAGCCGCCGCAAAATCGGCAGTTAATTGATCCCGATGTTCTGGTTGCACTTGCTGCCAAGGAACGACACGTTTTGGAACTTCGGGAAGAACTACAGCAAGCTGAAGCAGACTTGGATGTGTTTCGGAATGAATTAGCTGGGTCAATAGTGCGACACCATAGACAAGCGGCGCTTAAGTCAGGTGGTTTGCAAAGTCATTCACGATTGGAGGAAAATAAATCTGAAAGTAGTAGCCGTGACAAGAGGGCGGAAGATACGATACATCCATCGTCGTTTCCGAAACTATTTGATTCTGCAGGTGAATCCAATAAAATTACAACCGATGAGGTTGTGCAGATTGGAAAGAAGTTTGCAGAAGGTATAAATAGTCAACTGTGGACCATTTATAAAGATATTCGACAGGCAGCACGTGGAGAAGATCAGTCAGGTTTTGATCAGGCCAATTCAAAGACTGAGCTAGATGATTTATCACCGTCGAGTAAAAGAGTGGGAGCAAATGGACGGCGACGAAGTCCATCACCGCTGCAAGTTCTTCAGCGGAGTCTATCTCGGGCAAAGGGCACCTCTCCACCACCTTCGCCTCCTATACGGAGCATGGCTTCATTTTTGAATTTGCAGAATTCTGGTGGTGACTCTGAAGATAGTAATAATAAACATAATAGTCTTCGATATGGAACGCGACGCAAGACCATTCGTATGCGAAGTGAGAATACTCCGGATTTGGCACCCCCATTAATATTAGACAATGATAAAGATGATTGATACGTTTAGTTTCTTTTTTATTATTTTTTCTCTTTCATACATTTTTTGGAGTTTTTTTTTTTTCTTTTTTCAAGCCTGATTTTGAAACATGTTTAGGTTTAGCCATAGAGTTTAATACGATTTCGTGTAATACAAGTGACACAAGTACCATCTTTTCTTTCTTTTTTTTTTTTTTTTTTTTTTATAGGTATTTCATTCTATTGAAAAAGTCGATAATTGAGAGCCGATGATTGACTATAGTAAACAAAAACAGAAGACAGAGGTTAATTTTGATGAGCGTATTTAAACCAATTTGGCATACAGTTTTCAGGGCCTAGACCGACACCAGCAAAGAATTTCCCCGGTTCACAGCCAGAGCATTTTGGTGAATTTGGGCAGTTGAAATATGGGATATGATTATAGCCAATATCTTTAAACCAATGGATTTTATTTTTATCTTCAAATAGGGCGAGACCTAAACTGTGAACAGGGGCATCACCCCAACGTTCGTAAAAGAATCCACCCGATTCGTCCAGATAGTTGAAGTAATCTTCGTATGGTTTTGACCTCCAAAAATCCATATCGCCAATCTCAAAGTTTGACCAAAAATGACATGTTGAGAACCCATTTGCAATTTTATTATGTTCAGGTCTCCGCTTGGAATCAGTGACCCATCCAAGAGCATTGTTTTTATGAAGATATTCAGGATGCTCAGCAAGGAAATTTTGAGTTAAGGGCCACAGATTGCGAACACTTTGAGGAGAATCATACAGGTTTATAACAAACCCGTACGTCTTATTATTATCTTCCATGTATTTAAAGACATCGTAATCAATGTCACAAAAATAATGGGTATTGGGCTCGACTCTCCAGTACCATCGGGTATTTGCAAGAGCAGGGAGATGATAGAATTTTCCAGAGTTCCACCTACACATTTGATGATAGCTCTTTAAACTTGAATATTGGACATTCTCTTCACTGAGCTTCTTTGCAGATGCTTGATATAGATCCTCATTTATAAAGTCTGGAACTTTCCAATCTTCGGGAGGAATCACTTCATACCGTACTTCGGCGTTTGTTAATTTCTGGGTCTTTGCCATGAAATCTTTTGAGAATGGTTCATCATTGATAAAAGTCCAAGGATAGTTGAATTTGGAGTTAAATGTACGTTCAACTTCCTTCATTGTACCGACAAGTTGCCCGAGTTCCCGATTCCGAACAAGGGATAGAATAGTTGCATTTGCTCGTTCATCGGATCCTGCCCTGATAAGCCTTCCCTTTGGTTCAGTAACATCGTCAAGCAGTGGATTACTGTCTAACCCAAGGGATTTCAAATCGATATCCTTAAATCGATCCCGCAGCCCCGCCAACTGATTGTATCTACCCAGCTGCCATATCAAGACAGTAATGAGCCCTGTTATTAACAGAACAAGGGCAATAACCCGATGCACAACTTTCATTGCTGCACACCTGTCGTGCGTGAACAGTAGTGAATATATTAATAGTAATGTTCACTATAACCAAAACAGACAAACAATCTCGGGAACCTTTTAATGCCCGACGGTCTAAAATATCATTGGAAACTTCAAACAATGGCAAAAGGGGACAAAATTTGGAGAAAAATCCTGTTTTTTTTCTTCTTCCGGGAACCTTTTTTCTTGTGGTGGGACGTTAGAAAAAAAGGTGTTTTGGATGATGATCCATTCCCCGATATGTGTGTGATAAGCAGCAGCAGCGTTAAAAATAGACAGAAAATGAAATAAATTAGAATAATTAGAATGGACGAGTATTTACAACTATGAGGTGTTCTCTTTCATGCAGTAGAGATAATAGTCAAAGGAACCATCTCCTTCATTGATATTTTCTACATTCAGGGTCCAATATTCGCCTTTATCAATGATTGGTCTTGCAAAATGAGGTTGTCGGTACGATATATAGAGAAATCGACCTGTGGTTGGTTTGAGGACTCGGTGGATCTCTGACATATACTGATCAGTGTTTGATTTGACATCTGGGGGTATACTCCATACGGACCCCTTATAGCTAAGAAGGGCATCGAGAGTACCCTTGTCGAGGGCTACATCAAAGGACTTGTCCTCAATCTGATCCATATTGCGAATATCCTGTACAAGCCAGGTCATTTCAGGTCTCTGTTTCTCCATTTGGCTGATACACGTTTGTGAAAAGTCCACGTTAACTATATCTTTATATCCATCGTCATACATATCTCCAGATAATGTGCTATTCCCGCATCCCAGCATTAATATCCGGCTTGATTTCTCGGGGATATACTTGTTGAGATATTTGCTCAGCTGCTTGTATGTCTTGAACCAGTCGAATCCCTCCTCTTCATTTCGGCTTTGGTACCTCGAATCCTGTAAATCCCCATTAGTAAACTGCATTAAAACCTGTTAAATTACATTTACTTCACCCAGTATTCCTTTGTCTGAAGCTGTTCGACCTGGTCAGCGTCAAGATCTGACATATTGGGAGGAAGGTCATCGATGATGATGACGGCAGAGTCGGGAGGTATAACACGACTAGGCTGGCTTTTCAGATCAGGGTACTCGCTTAGCTCTTTTCTCTTTGGTTCTATATATCTAGAATGACTCCATCATCATCCGGAATCACCCTTTGCCAATTTCTTTCAACGGCAAGAACAAAGTTATCGACCCTTCAAAAAGTGACGTTTGTGGTGGGGAACCAATCTGAAGATCTCGATTCATTTGCTTCTTCGGTCGCTTACAGTTATCTATCCTGGCGGACCCGTGGATGGTCACAGCCATCGGATATATTGATACCCCTTTTGAATATTCCCCGGAGCGACTTGGCTCTACGTCCTGAATTCAATTTTCTCTTGGATAGGTACAATGTGAGCTCTTCAAATTTGGTTTTTGTTGACGAGATTGGCAAAGACTTGAAAGATGCCAGGTTTGTCTTGGTAGATCACAATTCAATGGATGGGGCCTTGGAGCAGATCAAGAATCCCAATGTTGTGGCTATCATTGATCACCATAAAGATGAGGGCTGTTTTACACAAGGCCAATCTCCGAGGATCCTAGAAAAGGCCGGTAGTTGCTCTAGTTTGGTCGTCAACTACTTCAAAGACCAGTGGGAAAAGGTTCTTTCTTCAGAGAGTGAACGAGGTGATGAGCAAGTAGCTGAACTAGCTCTTTCAGCCATTCTCATTGACACTTGGAACTTGCAAGATACCGGAAAAGTAACAGATACAGATGTGGAAATTGCAAAATTCCTTTACAGTGTGATACACCAGCAGTCTAACGTCCAACAAGCAGTTCAGATAAACCACGAGGATACAAAATCATTCTTTGACGCAGTTGCTAGTGCAAAGGGGGATATTGACTCGTTTTCTATTTACGATCTGCTCCGCAAAGATTTCAAGGAGTGGACGGTTGAAACGAGCAGTAAGGAGACCATTGTTCTGGGATTCTCTACAATTCCCAAGAGCCTTGAATGGGTCATGAAGGATAAACGAGGTGGTCCGGATGGGTTGGTGAAAGCCATCAACAAATGGACCCAGGTTGGCAAGTTGGACGCCCTTATAATCATGACATCATTTTCAGATAAAGACAATACATTTCGTCGGCAATTACTATTCTTTTGGAATCCAAGAGACAAGAAAGCTCTCGCATCTGCAGATAATCATGTGGATTCGGTTCTTAAAGAAGCAAGTAAAGAATTTGACTTACAACCCATCAAGGGTCTACAAGTTGTTTTAAAAGACATTTCTGTCAATGTTTGTGGTGTTTATGATCAGAAGAATCTGAAAGCCAGTCGTAAACAAGTAGCACCATTGATTCGAACCCAATTTCTAAAGTATTAGATTATATACAGAGGAGAGAGAAAAAAGAAATTTTTAATCCTCATCATTAGGAGGTGGCGGGGCAGAATCACGGCCAAGATACAATTCGATAGCAGCACTAAAAGCAGCAAAGGCTCCACACCCAAACAGGGTAGCTTGGGGCCCACTTTTAATTGCTAAACCTCCACCGGTTATACATCCTGCCGACACTGCGTTATATATATCATTTTTTGCCCTTAAAGATTCAATACAGCACTCGGTCCCCGAGTATATAAAACCAATAAACCCGAAATTTTTCGCTGAAGAGTAAGATTGTTTAGCCATATCTGTTAGTCCTAATCGAAGAGATTGACGCCATGGTAAATCCGACATTGGTATCCTTTGTGTAGCGCCAAATCCAACCGGTACATCATAAGCCATACTACTCATAAACAGTCCAAATAGTCCACCCAAAGCAAAACCAGCACCCCCAGACATGACTGCTTTGGCTGGACATGATTGCATAACCATCATCATATAATGAGCAGTAGCCATTGATTGCTGCTCGGGTGTCATGTCCCCCAATGGAACTCCCTGGGGAAACTGAGGTCCTCCACCAATTGGCAGTGGAGCTGATGATCCTCGTGGGAACATTGACGACATATTGTTAAATAGATATATCTTATCTATTCCTTATGGGAGAATGGGACTGTTTCGCTGTCTTTTTTTTTTTTTCTCTTGGGCTTTAATGTCCCAAAGAAGGAGGCTAAGATGGTGTACGATTACGATAACGAAAGAAGATGTATATTATTTAGTTGACTGAGAATCCGTGATATATTGTTATATTTCTACATAGTGAGTGAGCATAGATAGGCATAACGGTATTTCTACGAGGGGGTACTTAGAGTGTAGTACTCCACTGGTCACTTTACAGCGATATAGCGATGTTGTAACTTAGAAACACACCTTTTTCTATCATAATTAACTTAAAAGTGAACGTAACAGCACACCCACGACATCCTCTCACCTCGACCGAGATAGCGCAAACGTAAAAAAAAAGAAGGACAAGAAACCCCCCTTGATAACAACACAAACGTCATGGTAAAGTAGTCTAATAAGAGTATGAAAAGCGTATTCTAACACATCTTAGGCTGGTGCTCGTGAGAATGCAAAAAAGGTCGTTACCCGCATCGACTCAGACAAGGAGGCAGACTATGGACAAATTTTCTCGGTATCGGGACCTGTTGTGGTTGCAGAAAATATGATTGGTTGTGCCATGTACGAATTGGTTAAAGTTGGTCATGATAGTTTGGTCGGTGAGGTTATTCGAATCGATCAAGACAAAGCTACTATTCAGGTTTACGAAGAGACTGCTGGACTTACAGTTGGAGATCCCGTTTTGAGGACTGGTAAACCTTTGTCTGTTGAATTGGGTCCGGGACTCATGGGAAATATCTACGATGGAATTCAGCGTCCCCTGCGTGGAATTCAGGAGAGATCCAAGAGTATCTACATTCCTCGAGGAATTGATGTACCATCTTTGGACCGTAAGGCTAGTTATGATTTCATTCCTGGAAATTACAAAGTTGGTGATCATATAACTGGAGGAGACATTTTTGGACATGTATTTGAAAACTCTCTTGTTGATCACCATAGCGTTATGCTTCCTCCACGTGGCAGAGGTACTGTAACATGGCTTGCCCCCAAGGGATCTTACACCTTGGAGGATGATGTGATTGAAGTCGAATTTCAAGGTAAAAAGACTCGTCACACCATGATGCATTCGTGGCCCGTCCGTGTTCCCCGTCCTGTCACTGAAAAGCTTGCTTCTGATTTCCCGCTTCTTACGGGACAGCGAGTATTGGATGCCCTTTTCCCATGTGTTCAAGGAGGTACTACATGTATTCCTGGAGCTTTTGGATGTGGTAAAACTGTTATTTCTCAAGCTCTGTCTAAATACTCCAATTCAGATATTATTGTCTATGTTGGATGTGGAGAGCGAGGAAATGAAATGGCAGAAGTATTGATGGATTTCCCTGAACTGTCTATTGAAATCGAAGGTCGTAAAGAACCTATCATGAAGAGAACGACCCTTGTTGCAAATACATCCAATATGCCTGTGGCTGCACGAGAAGCATCCATTTATACTGGAATCACCTTGGCAGAATATTTCCGTGATCAGGGTAAGAATGTTGCCATGATGGCAGATTCATCGTCTCGCTGGGCTGAAGCGTTGCGAGAGATTTCTGGTAGATTGGGGGAGATGCCAGCAGATCAAGGTTATCCTGCATACCTTGGGGCTAAATTGGCCTCCTTTTATGAGCGAGCAGGTAAATCTGTATGTTTGGGAAACCCTCAAAGGGAAGGATCCGTTTCAATTGTTGCAGCCGTATCACCACCAGGTGGAGACTTTTCAGATCCAGTCACA
Organism: Trigonopsis cantarellii; assembly: GCA_030574495.1. Classification (NCBI taxonomy): domain Eukaryota; kingdom Fungi; phylum Ascomycota; class Trigonopsidomycetes; order Trigonopsidales; family Trigonopsidaceae; genus Trigonopsis; species Trigonopsis cantarellii. The sequence continues at coordinate 25,950 of JAJMFB010000066.1, read as the reverse complement.
TCAGCCACCCTTGGAATCACTCAAGTCTTTTGGGGGTTGGATAAGAAACTTGCCCAAAGAAAGCATTTCCCCTCGGTTAATACGAATATTTCATATTCAAAGTATACCACTGTTTTAAATAAATACTATGACAAGAATTATCCTACATTTGCTGCTCATCGGAATAAGATTAAAGAGATTCTTTCAGATGCGGAAGAACTGGAACAAGTTGTACAGCTTGTTGGTAAGAGTTCATTGAGTGATAGTGATAAGATCACTCTGGATGTTAGTAATCTCATCAAGGAAGACTTTTTGCAGCAGAATGGGTACTCGACATATGATGCCTTTTGTCCTATATGGAAGACGGCAGCCATGATGAATTCATTTATTCAATTTTACGATGAAGCGCAAAAGGCAGCACAAAGTGGAATGGCATGGAATAAATTATCTGATTCAACTGCTGAAGTTCGTCATAGTTTGTCAAGTAGTAAATTTTTTGAGCCCAGCGAAGGTAAAGACAAAGGAGAAGAGTTCTTTGACAAGCTCAACACCCAGATTTCTGAGTCGTTTGCCTCTGCTTCCGAGTAGTAGTTTTTCTTATTTTCCAATTTTGCCTTTTTAGTCTTTTCTTTATACTTATAAGATATAGTACATTTTTTTCCTCTTTTAGTATACAAAATTTATTTAAAAAATATTCTAAACTAGACCTTGCTTTTTGAGATCATTATAAGTACGTTGACTCATAACGTTACCCTCATCGTCCTCCATTTCAATAGCATTTTCCCGTTGTCGATCCTTTAATTTTTGCTGTCTACGTAGTTTATTCCATAGTTCTAGTGCTTGCTGAATGGAGGTGATTTCCCGAAACATTAGTGGATCATTTATTCCAAGACATTTCAATCCGTGAATATGCCGCGCTTCAACAAAGTGTTTTTCAAATGCTTTACGGCCCATGTACATGTAATTGCCACAGATTTCGCATGGATATTCGATTCCTAGTCCATGTAGTTTCCATAACCAGTATGGTATTGGTTTACCGTCCCATCCTAATGGTAATTTGAGCGGATTGTATATTTTATCTTGGTCCCCGTCCCCATCTTGCATTATATCATCTTCATCATCACTTTGGTCTAATTCGAATCCAGTATCGAGCCCGGGAATCCGTTTCCGTCGATCTTGGTCGAATCCCAACTCAGCCTTTTCAAACGTCTCAAGTTCAATCTCTCTTTCCCTTTCGGTGAGAGCTGCCCGTCTTTCAACGTTTACTTTTGTTGCCTCCCGTTCCTTTTCAAGAATCTCTGCTAGTCTGTGGATTTTGAATTCACAAAGAGCTGTCTCTTCGTTAATATTAGCCTTGCCGTTTTGTGAATTAGCGGCATTCTTTTTATGTTTTTTTCCTTGCAAATGGCTGGGGTATACAGTGTTTTTTATGGGTATCTGACAAACTTGGCAAAATACATGATCAGCGGGAGGTGTAGAGGGTATACCGGATGGGGATGAGGAGTCGGCATTGCCAATCCCCCAGCCCTTGACCAAATGAGCATTCCACTCATCTTGAAATTGAACTTCAATCTGAGACATTATGTGATTGAAGTCCAGTAGTGGTTGGGTCCTTTGAAGAAACGACTCAAGATATGCCTTGAGATTGGTGATGTACTGATTATACTGAGGCGAGTGCTTGAACTTCCTTGGATAGTGCTCAAGACTTGAATCAAAGGAGCCCAAATACTGTAAATAGGAAATGGGGGTGACTTGACGTAAATTAATAAATTCTTCATGAAGCGATACTAAATCCAAGAATCGCCCGTACAGCTCTTCGCCCGAGAAAAGACTCTGAGCCAGCTGTAAAGCGTCATCGACAGATTCCTGGATCTGAGCCTGATCTGGATCATCCAAGCGGGATGCCAGTCTTGGCTTTTGCTGATACTGAGCTTCAAGGTCGTCAATAGGTTCATTCGGATACCGACGGCGATAATCTTTGATATCCTTGAGCATTCTATAGAACTCGTCCATTGCATTACCGGCAGATCCCATGATTGCCAGTCTCTCTTGTTCTCTGGTGTCATCTTTATACATATCCAAGACTGATTTCGACTGGGTTTGAATTCTCTTTACTAGCCCTGCCATGTCGTGATCATTAGCCACTTTTTCAACAAGTCTTCTCGGTCGCAGTCGGATGCGCTCACTAAGCGCTTGCTCCATTCTTTCGATGTCTTCCAATTCATACCGCTGAGATTCAAATATCGTCGGCATCGTGTGTTTGTGTTGTGTTTGTGTGTGGTGTTGAGTTTTCCTCACCCTTTTCTCAACCACCAACACTGTCGGCCAAAAGAGTCGAGAGAAAAACGGGGAGAATGTTATTATAGAGTCTTGCATTTTTATTTACCATACCAACATCTAATCTGTCTATATAATATACGGCAAGGCTACGGGATGGCGATTGGTGGTGTTTTATGGAGTGTGTTGAAACCCAATATCATAACAAGAAAAAGGAAAAATGACAGCGCCATAACAATGTCAAGGAAAAGGGGACATCTCAGGTAAACTCTTTGGTTCTAAATTTGTTATTTTTGTCTTTATTCTATTTTTACTAACAATGACTGGGGCGTGGCAGGTCCAGTTCCCCCGCGGATGGATTTTAATGGAGGTGGCTGGCTGTCTGGCACACCACCATGAAGAGATGGGGGGAGGCAGGTATAACCAGATATATATAAAAAAAAAATGACCCTAAGGATGCTTTCACCAATCTACACTCGTTCAATCACTCACCTACTTGTCGTTCCCCGGTGGATCCTTTCATTCTTTTTTTTTTTCTTTTTTTGTCCAACTCATTCATTCATTCATTCATTATGGTCCTTCTTTCACGACAAAACGCTCTTCGAAGAGCTTCTGACAATCATTTATCTGCATTGAAAAGACAGGCAGAGCCATGGCTTTCCGAGTGTTTTAATAAACCACCACCATCTTGTTCTCCTGGTGGTGGTGGTGGTGCTGTTCATTCCCTTTATTGGCAAATTCCAGACCCGGCGAAATACTTGACCAGTATTGCCATGCAAGAGAATCCAAGTGACCTGTTTGCTATTGCCGGTGGAGGCAAAGTGGATAATCTGTTTATTTATCAGCTGGAAAAAGCAAATGATGAAAATACAGTGTTAACTCATCATCAGACAATCACTCTCCCTAATATTTGCTCACTGGACTGGATGCCGACAAAGTCAAATCACCTTGTAACAGGGCAACGTGACGGTATGGTTCATGTGGTCAAACTGGGTAATCCGCAGGTCAATGAGCCTGCCGAGATTGTAAAGCGATATAACCATCTACGCCATATCAAGAAATCATCCCCCTACTGTCGGATTTCCAAGTGTCAAGTACTCAACTCATGGATTTCTTTACCGTCAGCTTCAATTGCAACCTTATCAAGCGAGACTCTGTTTATTTGGGATCACTCAAGGAGCGATGTACCCCTTGTCAAATTGCCAGTGCCAAATGCATCAACTTTCGATATGAGTACCTTGAGGGATGGAGTTGGATGTGTCGGTAATGGCATGAATGAACTATCCCTTATTGACATTCGACTCCGGGATGCAATTCGACAGGAATCCAAAAGACCACCGCCACTTGGAGGTGGGTTGACAATGGGGGGCAATGTTTCCTGGTGCCCTTCAGACTCCAATTTGATAGCGTCTACTAGCAACAACATGGTCATGGTATGGGATGCGAGATATTTCACAACTGGTCCCATGTGTACCTATTCATCCCATAAAGATATTGTTAATACCATAACGTGGAGCAATGGGCAAGTATATTCGGCGTCATCAGATGCAACAATAAGGGTATGGAATGTTAAAGGAAACGATAACAGCAACAATGATGCTAAACAAGAACCACCACAGACAGACGATGACTGGCTTGGAGACTCGGGGCGACGGGCACAAAATCGAAGATATGCTATGATTTACGCCATGCAAAGCCAAACCAACACTCAAAACAAAGACAATCAATCGACAGTCCTGAAACAATCCAGAGATATCGTGTCAATTAAACCATGTCAACATAATGAGTTTGTCACTATAAGTGCCAGCGGGGATTTTGCCCTCCATTATTATAAACACAATAACCACGAGCGGCAGCAGCAAGCCCCCGTCTCATCAAACGTGGTCAAACAACAAAATGTGGTCAACTACTCTGTACCATTCAATGTGCAAAGACCAAAAGACGAAAAACAAAAACTATTTGCAATTCATGACGAGTCTATCTGTTCTTCTTCTTCAACAAAACTTCAACTGCCACCTCGTCGTCTTGTCAAGACCGACTCATTGAAAGCATCATGCCATCAGAGATCTAAATCCTCAGTATCAAGACTAAACTCTTCTTGTTCCCTCAACAGCAACTTCTCCCATAAAAGGAGCAAAACACTCTCATCGACAAGAAATACTGCCCCATTACAGCCAATATTGGTTTAGAAAAAGGAAGGGAAAAAGAAAACAAGTGGCAGGCCCATCTAAAATTTTTGTTTTCGTTTCTAATGTATAATTATTAGTGAAATTTATGTGTAGAGCTTTATATTTATTATTATCAAATTCTATTCTCTTTGTCCATACTTTTTTAAATTCTCCTTTTCTTACAACACAGAGGAAAGAATTTCAGAAGCTTGACCTAGACTTTCAACCATACGTTGACATTCTTGTCTTCTTTGAATTGTATAATCAGATTCCTTGAGCAAAGACTCAATAGTACCCGACTTGTATAACTTTTCAAGCAGCTCCCGTTGCATTTCATCCTTTGTGTAGAGGACTAACTTTAGCATGATTGCCTTTGGAACCATATCAATCATTGTTCTCTTGACAATGTTGAAATATGAATTGATCAGTAGCTTGATGACCTCAGTCTCCATGGACTCACGCTCACTCAACGTACCCGACGCTTTAAGAACTGCTGGTGGCGCTTCCATTAAAGCTGCCTTCTTTTTATTCTTGTTGGAGAAAAAACTTCCAAAAAATCCTCCGCTCCCACCATTAGCACTCAAATCATTCTCTATGGGGCTGTGGATCGATGACGCAGATGAGTGGGGCAGTGGCTTGCCGGTTTTGGGGTCGACTTGAACAGGCTTGGACGAATTCATCCGTTCAGACACAATCGACATTGCTCGATGCCCATTCAAGAAATCGGGATGGGCAGTGTTGATATAGCATGCTTCCATATTGACGAGATCTTCCACACATTGATTTGTTGGACTGGTCGCCCCCTTTAAGAACTGAATCACAATACTGTAGAGCCGTTCTTTTAATATCGGGTACCGTTTAAAAATGGGTTTATTTAGAATTTGCCCCAGAATTCGAACCAATTCATCGTAAATCAAATTCACACAACGTAGACTTGGATCTTCAAATCGTTTGATCTGTTGCTTGACAATAACTTCAAACGCGGCTGTGCCGACAAATAATGCCGGCGAGGATCCCGAGGAATTGTAGAGAATGGTTCGAATATCGACATCTTTGACTTGATCAAATGGATCAACTGCTTTAACTCCATTTGAATACAACTCATGAAATACAAAGCTGAGCCTAGCACCACCGGAAAGTTCCATGCTAGATAATTCTTCACTTTTACCCTCAAGAATTGTCCGATACTCATTACTAAATTCAGTGATAACATTCAACACGATATTTGATGGACTGCCCAAATCCTGACCTCCTAAAGTTTGTAATTCCGCCTCATACTTTGCTAGACTTGCATTGATTTTGGCCTTGATATCTGGTAAAGTTGACTTGATGTGATGCATTAAGATCATATTGAGCTTTTTGGCAAGGAAAGGAGTTCCGCAATATTGAGCCTTTGCCCGATAGGATGGGTGATTTTCGAAAAACTCTCGTTCAGTTTCAAGGGCAGCCTTGATTGACTTGTGGTTTTCGATATCTCGCTGACCCCGATTGATGACTGGGACATAGCCGTATCTTAGGGGAATGACCCGTCCAGCCAGGATATCGACGACATCGGTGCCTTGATCCATAAGATCCACTTTGGTCAATACACCAATGGTGCGAACCCCATCAGGGTCGACCTCGCGAGCTAATTTGAGTCCATCCGAGTTAGCCAAATCAGTGTTTGCCGCAGTGACAGCTAGAATAATGGCGTTTGGTTTGGAAACAAATCGTAGCACCATATCTTTAATCTGTCTTTCGATATCTTTAGGCTGATCCCCAACAGGTACTTTGGTAAGACCTGGTAAATCGACAAGGGTCAAGGTCAACACATTGGGTGAATATATTCGTAAATTGATAGGATTAGCAGAGATTCCTGCATTGTGGCCAGTCTTCAACTCTGTTTCTCTGGCAATTTCATCACGAATCTTTTCAAAATCATAGATTTTTTGACCTGGTAAATGTAGAAACTCCCCCCATTCACGTTTCTCTTCCGGAGCCCCGTCGGCGTCAGAGCTGCCATTGGTTTCCCTTTGAACCTGTTGCTTTTCCCGAAGGTTTATAAGTTGAAGAATCAGGGGTCTTCTTGTGACGATTCCAGTACCTCTTGGGAGGAAATCACGACCCACAATGTTTTCCAACACAGAAGATTTTCCACTCGATTGTGAACCTACAACCGTGATTTGAGGCAGATCGATGGGGTTTGTCATTGGGCCCAGGGTAGCGAATGCATCCTAATAAGAAAAGAAACGCGCGTCAGAAAAGAAGAAAAAAACCAAAAAAAAAAAAACCCCAACTCCGATAAAACACAACCAACTCATACCTGAAGCCTATTAACAGTACTAATTAGCTGGTGATCCATTATCCCGGGTTGTTACTTTGGTGAAACAAAAACAAGATTGAGGAAGGAGTGAAAGGGAGGGAAAGCGAAAAAAAACGGTTGTGTTTTGCCCCTTTGGGACTTTTCACTTATCTCTGACACTCAACACCAAAGAGAGGAGGAGGAGGAGGAGGAGGAGAAAGAAGGAGTTGTTGTTTATCTCGCGTACGGTTTAGTGACAAGTAGAGTAGCATGGATTGTGTTATGACTGTTGTTGGTGTTGTCGCTGAGTAGCGTTGTTGGTTTTTGGTATATAACGTCCTGTACTGTTATTAAGACCGTGATTCCGTTGAGAATCGATATATAAATCTATACCAAAAGCAATGATAAACAGAGTAAACGCCATAAATGCCATCATTGTACACCCCCAAATAACCATCATGAGATACATTCGGTGTGTTGATTTGATATCCATTTCGTACTCACAGTAAAGGGTTGGGTAGGGGGTGGAGAGTGGATTTATTTATTAAAAAAAAAATATCAAAAAAACTATCAAAAAACCCACAAATGTTTCAGATACATAAATCTACTTGTAATCATCATTCTAATTTACCTACTTTATTCCTTATTTTTTGGTAATTTTTTTCAATTTTGTTCCGTAACTAATTTTGTGACCAGTCTCATCCCCACATACACAACCAAACCACCACCACCCTTCCCCTTCCATAACCCCCAGTATTAACAATGGATAGTCATATAACCAATGAACCCCATCCACTACGACCGTATTATCGACCACAACCAGCTAATCATCCCCTGACATCCTCAGCATCAGCCTCTTCGTCTTCTTCTCCGTGGTTTCAATCTTATTGGCCTGTCGGAGGCGATAATAATGAATCATCATCTTCAGGTCAAAGAGCCGGCTCAGCAACCCTTGTAACCAACCATGCCGATTATGATTTGCCCGATTTTGCTGATTTCTCCCGTTCAGTTATAAAATCGTTTGTTTCAAGATATGGCAGAGTCCTTGTCGCTCAACCCTTTCAAGTCTCACGGATGATTCTTCAAGTTGGCTACTACCCCCGCAATAATACAACAACAACACCTACACCGGAAACCCCTGAAACGGAAATACCCCTTTCTCCTCTTCCAAACAATGAACAAGATGATGAGATCAACTACTTTACTGCAATCACTGGAGATACTTCCTTGGCTCACCTTCCAAGACAAAGACAGTCTCACCCACAACAACCACCACCTCCACCACAAACACCATTACCACCACAACGACAACACACCGGCAGGAAAAGACAGGTCCGACCCCATGGCCCATATGTCGGACAAGCCCTCAGTGCAATATGGGCATTGGAAGGACCTCATGGGATGTTCCGGGGTACAAACATCACCTTTCTCTATAATGTGACTGCTTTGACGTTGGAATCATGGATATCTGCCTTTTTGGCTGCTGCATTATCATTGCCAGACCCAGAGTTGCTCATTGACGGGTTTGCCTCAGTTGCCGTCGCATCTCCCAGTACCTTGGCCAGTCTTGTTACGTGGATCACTGCATCGTCACTTGCAGGAATCATACTTGCCCCAATCGATATTGCCCGAACAAAACTCATTTTGACTCCTCAACAAGACAAATCGAGTCTGGGGGCTCTGAAATCGATTTCTCAATGGACTTGCCCAAGTGATCTCGTGTTACCAACCGCTCTATATAAAGTTGTTCCTGGGTGTGTGGGGAAACTAACTCCATATCTTGTATGCTCAAGAATAGGACTTGATCCCTTCCGCTCCCCAGCTTTGACGAATTTGCTCCAGTTGGGCACTTCAATCATTCAGTTATTTGTGAAATTGCCCCTCGAGACAATTCTTCGAAGAGCCCAAGTGTGGTACCTTTTAACTACAAAGACCATTTCATCAACTATCGTACCTGTTGGTCAGTATACTGGGGTTGCCAGCACAATGTGGAGAATTCTCACTAGTGAAGATAACGGGCCAAGCGGCTGGGAAGGATTATGGCGTGGATGGAGAGCTGGAACATTGGCAATCTTTGCTTTATGGGGGGTCAAAGTCATGGGTCACGATCAAGATGTGGCTAATTCTCTTCCTGAACAAATATGAAAAAAAAAAAAAAAAATTACTTGTATTGTATATACTATATTTTACATACATCCCGAACTTATTCAAATGGATTGCCCCGTACACTTGCTCGTTCAGCTTCAGTAATGATTCGCCGTGGATTACTACTACTACTGCTATTATTATTATTATGGTGGTGGTGGCTATGATTATTATGATGATGACTGTGATGAGAACGACGAGATTGATTTTCAGGAGACGAGGGAGGTCGTCCGCTAGTTCTCTTTGGCTGGTACCTTTGTTGGTCGAGTTTATTGTTATTATTATTGTTATTATTACTGTTGTCATCACGAGTCGATCCTTCAATCATGGAATCCAGATGAACTCTGTACTCGACAAAACAATTTGTACCTGGAGTCTGTTGCTGTTTATTTGGGGCAAAAGTGACGGCCACATGGTTTGCTTCGAGCACTTTTTGAATCAACTGTTTGATTTTCTCTTTTGCTTGTTGGTTGGTTGCATCAGTTGTCCAAATTGAAATGATATCTTCTTTGCGCCGAACACTCAAGACAACTCCAGCAATCTCATCATCATCACCATCGTCATTGTCGATCCCACCCAAGACCGATAGAATGATCGATTCCCATACTTTTTCAGTGATTTGGCTCTGATTGGAACTGATATTCTTACGCAGTCGAATCACCCATTTCCCCCCTCTGATATTATGGGCGTCTTCCCATATAGGTTTTATATCCTGTTTAAAGATCTGATATTCAGATACAAATGGTAACTCTCCACTCGATGGCCGCACAAGATGACTGTAAACTCCCCAAAATCCTTCAACGCTGTCAAACGATGCCAAAGGGTGGGTTGATTTCTCATAATCCCCGAATCCAAACTGCTGTCCCCCACCTGACTTGCGATGATGAAACCAAAGTTTCCATTTATATCTGAGGGGATGACTTTTGTCCATTTTGTGGCTGTTGGGTGGAGTATACTTTTTTTTTGTGGCTGAACTAAAGAGAAAAAGGGAAAGGGCGGTTTTCATGGTGTAGTGGTTGAGAAAACCTGTTGTCATGACAACCCTAGCAGAGTATATAAGGAGAATGAAATTTTTTTTTACCCTTTTCCTTCCATATCCAAACAGCACAAAATCAGAGTAGATAAGATCATTCTATACAGATCCATTATAGATATGATTTGATTCTCATATATATGTATATATAGATGTGCTGTGAGATCAAATCATACGGCTATTAAAACCATCGCAAAGAGGTGCCGCAGATTTTACTTCTTGTTGGCTTCCATGAGATTGTGATGACCTGTATGTTCCGAGACAGTTGTAGATGAAATAATATATGTAATGTAAAAATCATTCCAGCAATGATGATTCTGACTCTGGTAATCCAATATCACTCGTAGAATTCGAGTGTGGTGCGGATATAACATCTCTTTAGTGCACTGAGCTGGAGGACGCTTCACACACTTGTCTCTCTCTCTCACACCCGTAATCACTATGGCACGAATTGTGGATAGAATAGCTGCATTGGCACCAGATGAACCATACTTTTCTTATGAGTTCTTCCCTCCAAAGACAGATATCGGGATGGAGAATCTCAAGATTCGAGTTGCCCGTCTCGCCCGGTTGGATCCATTGTTTGTTACCGTCACATGGGGAGCAGGTGGTTCAACATGTTCGAAATCCCTTTATATGGCCAATCTATTTCAACGGCAGCTTGGTCTTACTACGTGTTTACATTTGACCTGCACCAACATTGATTCCTCATTGCTGGATGAAGCATTACAGTCGGCGAAATCAAGCGGTATCCGAAATATTCTCGCCCTCAGAGGTGATCCCCCAAGGGACAGTGAATATGACTGGACAAGCTCGGAGAAAAGAGATTTCAATCATGCTGTTGATCTTGTTCGGTATATTCGTGATAAATATAATGACTGGTTCTGTATCGGAGTAGCTGCTTACCCAGAAGGACACGCTGATGGAAGCAATCCCGAATTTCAAGATCCTAAAAGAGATGTCGAGTATTTGATTGAAAAGGTCCAGGCAGGTGCTGACTTTATCTTGTGTCAAATGTGTTTTGACGCCGACAAGATTATTCAATTTGAGTCAATGTTGAGAAACCATCCCTCCGGTGTATTTAACAATATACCGATTCTACCTGGTCTTTTACCATTGAATACCTATCAGTCCTTTTTGAGAGCTGCGAAATTAGCCAATGCGTCCATTCCTCCATCTTTGAATGAGAAACTCAAACAGATCCCCCTTGGTGATGATGCTCAAGTTAAACAACTCGGTGTAGATCTGCTGGTTCATCTAATAGACACTGTTTATACGAAATCTCATCATCAAATTCGGGGATTTCATTTCTATACTCTAAATTTGGAGAAATCTGTGGCTTTAATCTTGGAAAAGGCAGGCATCTTTCATTTACCTCCTAGACAACAGCCTGTTGCCGCTACTGCGTCATCTGGCGGTAATGGAAAGCAAAGACGTCGGAGTTCCAACCTTCATAATACATTGGTTGTTGAAGACGTTCGACAAGAGTTTGTTAATTTAACCACCAATGCAGCTCAAGCCGCCATTCCTGATGGCCCATTGGATGATGATGATGCAGGAGTCAGCTTGGCAATATCCGCGGGGGAAGGTACAAAAGGTCGAGAAGCTACATGGGATGATTTTCCTAATGGAAGATGGGGGGATTACAGATCACCAGCGTTTGGTGGGGATGCTGATGGTGGATATGGAGCAAGCCATCTAATTCAGTTAAATCCCAAAGATGCTCGTCAATTATGGAATCATCCTGAATCAGTCGAGGATATTACAGACTTGTTCGTTTCTCATTTACAAGGTAAAATCAGTCAAATGCCATGGTCAGAGTCTGATCAGGGGTTCAATCCTGAAACTTTGACAATAAAGGATAAATTACTGGCATTGAATGCAGAAAAGAACTACTGGACAATTGCATCACAACCAGCAGTTAATGCCTCCCCATCAAGTGACGAAGTATTTGGATGGGGTCCTAAAAATGGATTTGTATTTCAAAAACCCTTTGTTGAGTTTTTTGTTCATCCCGATGAATGGAATAATGTTCTACTTCCAAAATTAAACAGTCAGTCAAGCGACTCGATATCATTTTACGCGGGCCAGCAGGACTCGAGTCCAAATGGAATCATATCAAATATGCAACCAAATCAAAGTACTGCAGTTACATGGGGGGTATTCCCGAACCGGGAGATTATTCAACCGACAATCATCGAGATGATTTCATTTGATTCCTGGAGATCCGAGGCGTTTTCAATCTGGACTGAATGGTGTCATTTCTATCCTGCAAATTCAAAATCGGCAAAATTATTATCCTCAATTGCAAACAGTTACTATCTTGTATCGGTATTATCACATGATTTTATGGATCAGAATGCTTTATGGAATTTCCTTCTTAACTAGACTAATTTTTATTACTATTACCACATGTGTTTTCATTATTCAAGAAAAGAAAAGAAAGAAAAAAAGGAAAAACAAAATTTGTTTTCTTCACATGTCCCCAATCGAAGAAGACTTGCCTGCAATTGATGATGACACTAATATCATTGGTGGTGGATGTGGCGACAACGGGGCCCATCTATACCCCTGTTGTCGTAAAACATTTGTTTCTGGTAATAACAAGACATCACTACCTTCGAGTTTTCGAAGATAAAATCGCAATTTATTCAACTCGTCATTACTTGGTTGATGATGGTAATTCATTAGTAATAGGGATTCAATAAATGGATTTAAGAATTCTCGAAATTGTTGACCAACCCACGTAATATGTTGTAAAACTTGGATTTCATCAGGTTTGATAGGCAATTGCATTGCTGCCTGCTGCCATGCTTGTAATTCTTCCAAGGTTGGTCGGTGGTGATGATGTAGATGATGATGTTGATGAGGGTTACTATTATCCCTTGGTATATAATCACATATCGGACATATAAATCTCGTATTATCAGGCTGTCCCTGAAGGTTCAAACACTTTAAATGATACCATTCATGACAACTTTCACATTCCACCATCACTCCAGACTCAGATCGGCGGCATAGACAATATCTTTCATTGTCACTCTTTACACAGTCCAATAATGAAAAACATGCTGAACTTCGAGCATCAATCGCTTCTAATTGCTGGCTCAGTATATGAAACGGGGCATTCGTTTTACCCAGAATCCTTTTCCCCTGTCTCATCCATTCTTCCACCATTTGTACATACTCTTCAATAACTTGTGAGTTTGGTGGCTTTAGAGGCAACGATTGAATTTCATTCATCAGCTTTTTCGCTTGCTGATACCCGGCACGATCACCAATTGATACCTGACGACTTCGCTGAATGATACTGCATACTTGTGAATCACAATCTTCATATCGAATTAGGATATCTTCAATCTCATATATCTTGTCCCGATCAACTGGAAGGGTTTGAGCTTGTTCCAACATATTTTCCAATACGTCCAACTTGACATCTTGACTCGTCATTATCACCTTGAATAGATCTTGCCAACTAATTGCCGCATCCCTTTTAGATCCAAGGGCCATCATTATTGGATGATCAGGGCTGAGACCGACTTGGACCCCACTCTCAATTAATTCTTCAACTTGCTTGATACTACTTGAATCTTCATCCACACCGCCATCATCATCCTTGGATAATGACTCGAGAAATTGAAGCTGGGTTAAAAACACCTGTAATTTACTAGCTTCTGGTATCTCGACGCTCATGCTTTTGGCACTGCTTACCATCTCGGCAAGTTGATCAAGTGGTATATCTGCTTCTTCTGGCCGATTAAGAATGGAATCTGCTTTTTCTTGAAAAACCTCAACTTTTTCCCTCAACTCTTTTAATTGTTCAATCTCTGGTGCTGAAAAGGCCATTTTTGATACTCGGTTCAACAGTTCATCTATTTCACTTATTTTGCCGACAATCACTGGTGGAGGTGAATCCTTTACCTTTCGCCATACTCGTTCATTCTTTTTTCGACTTTGCATTCTTCGAACAAGAAATCCTTGTGCTTTTTCAACCCATTCATTTGCTTCATCAACAAATCTTTTAAGCCGATCAAGCTCAATCATTGAACATCCAATTTTGTCTCCTTCTGAAACCAGGGATTTTAATAGTTTAATTCCTGGTCTTTCGTTTTCTGATCCAATTTTTTTGAGACGACTGATCCACTGTTGAGGAAGTGCTGCCTTGGTTGCTACTTCTTTTTCGATATTTTCAAGTTTTGAATCACTCAAAAATAAAAATAATCTCACTTTAGAATAATCTGGTCCAAGTTTTGCAAAATGCTCGGTGCACATGATTTCCCTTTTCGGTCCTGCTACCCTCTCGACATATGAAAGATAGCAAAACGCTTTACAGAAGCAACACTGGCTATTTTCCAATTCTTGGTTGTCCTTTAATTTGATGATTTCTCCTTCATCACCTTCATCAAATTCAACTTGCTCAATCAGGCCAATATCTCTTGCTGCACCCCTTGTTGCTAACTCCCTGACAATGACATCTTTCAACGCGGGAGCTAACCATTTGGCTACTTGAACTGATGCTCCATATCGATATACTTTGAACAGTAATTCCTCGTGACAAAATACAGGTGGTTTCCGATAAAATCGATACCGTTCAATAGCCGCCCTTCCAACAGGTTCCCAATCGGGAGGAGCAAAGTTGACCGCTTCATTGAAATTGAATCCATGGCTAAAACCCGAATGATACGCACTGGGAAATGTAATGATAATATCCCCTGGTCTTTGATCAAGAGCATAAACATGAACTCCCTCTTTGGTAAGCTTTGCTGGACTGATCATTGTAACCAATTGGAATAATAGATCTGGCTGTTGTTCAAATAGTTCCGGAACCAAATTCTTTACTGCATCTTCAAATTTTAACGTATCTTCGCCTGGTATACCATACCACGTTTTTGTAGCTCCCAAATGCTGGTAGTTTGCTGAATAAGTCAAATGGTCTTCACTGTGCCAGCAAAAGGTTGCAAATAACATTCCAACATAGAGCCATGGACTAGTAATTCCAGAGAGATTCGATCCAACAAATTTAAGTAGCGAATTCGGTAATAATGCTAAATTATTGAGATTCCATGGGTCATTTGAGTATTTACTGAGAGGTAATCTTTCCCCAGTTGCAAATCCACTTCCATGGGTGGTTGAGTGGATATCTGCGCCATACTCAACCTCAACAGTATCATTAACATCTTCAACCAACCTCCAAAACTCGTTTTCAACTCGAGCTTCATGAACCTGATCCAGTTCAAGTCCGTACCGGTTTCGGAAATAATCCTGTTTGAACATATTGGCTTTATCTTGAAATTGCCGCAGACTGTACACGGAACCTTCTTCGAATCCAAACTCTCCTGTACCTACAAGACACTTGGAACAATACCAGTCTCCATCAGGGATATCTTTAAGGGGTGGACTTAGGCATTTGGCATGGTACCCACAATCACAACCGTCACATAGCATCAATGTTTCAGGATCATTATCCCTGCCACACACTTCACAGTACTCCCCAGTTGGTAAAGGTGGTTTATTTCCATCGAGTACCTCACTTTCCGTCTTTATCCGTTTTCTATCGGGCTCATATGAAGATACTTGTTGTTGTGGTTGAAAAGGCGATGGCATTAAAGGACTTTGCTTTTTAATCTTGTCTTGTTGCTGCACCTCTTTACTATTAGGTGTATCAAATAAAAGGGGAGATACTGCTTCAGAGACTCGAAGAGGTGGAGATTGGGTGGATGGAGTATACTTTGCTGATTGTGGAGAGGCAAATGGAGATGGAGTATATGGGCCTCCAGCTTCAGCCTCCTTCTGCTGAAGAACCTGCGGCTTTGCACTAGCTACATACTCATCGTATGGAAGCACATACCGTTGATAGATAGACTTTAAAGAAGACGAGACTGATGAAGATTTCAGAGAGTAGCATAATTCTCTTGCAAGATGAGCCCACAACTTTTGCTGACTAACCCGGTGGAACCCACCTTTGGAGTTTACCAGTTTACTCAACTTGTATAAATCGACGGGTTTCTTATTGATTTCCGGGATTTTAACCATGGGAAAACCTCTTTGGGTGTGAAATTTGTATAGTTGATCAACATAATTTATACAGGTTCTTGATCCTCCTTCCATGGTATTCAACTCTTGTCTCCGAGTACGAAACCAGAACTTCTCCACATCAATAGCAAATTCCGGCTGCCAGGAATCCGGAGGGACAATCTTGACAATACCATATTTCCTTCCTTCATTTGCAATGGAAGCCACATACTCCAAAGGATCTTTGAACTCATCTTGTGTGGGGTAAAACGTAGGTGCTTCCCGAAGCCCCAAGGGCCTCCCTGAGTGGTTCTCGACTCTATTTGTATCTTTATTCTCCATAGAATTCATATCGAGAGGTAGACCTCGAGGTCTCTTGTTGAAGGGTATATCTTTCTCCCTGGCAAACGTCGGAGGTGCTGCCAACATATTGGGTATACAATAAATCCGGTTAAGTTGAGCCTTATAAATCACCCTCCCTTTAGCTGGTACACTAGTACCATTTGACTGACTGCCTCTCTCTCTCTTTCTTGTATTCTGTCAATGTTGGCCTGGAGTTGCACTCTCTGGAGCGGCTTTCAACTTGGAGCCGCACCCTGCGGCTGTAAGTAACAGAGAAATGAGATGACTGTACGCGAGAACGGATACAACGATAAATGTAGGATTACAGTAGATACAAAGCCGGTTCCATTTAGTGGTCAATTTAGATGCTCGAGTGATAATGATTTCCGAGTTACTGCCTAGTACTGCTTGTCTTCTCTGCCTGTGTGTTTTCAATTAACCGATATCGTTATAATCAATGTTACCCTGCCTGGTATTCTCGTGATCCAAACAACACCTCCCCTTAAACGCGCGCCCTGGTAGTAAACTCATTAAACATCTCTTCCTTCCTAGATTTAGATACTAGTACTGGTTTATACAAGAACAATGGCTAATCAGATAGGCATTAGCAACTTGCCTAATCAAAGGTAAGAGAAAAAGAAAGGGGATCCGGTTTTGAACAATCTTTACTGACATATATATATACGCATATACAGGCATAAGATTGTCCAAAAGAGAGGCGCGTCTTTTACTTTGATGGTATGCGGAGAATCAGGTCTAGGCAAGACTACATTTATAAATACTCTGTTTGCAACCCATTTAAAGAGTCATATGGATCATCGAACTCGTCACACGAAGCAGACAGTCCGAAATGTTGAAATTGATATCACAAAGGCCGAACTTGTGGAGAGAGATTTCACTTTAAAGCTTACCGTGATTGACACCCCTGGATTAGGAGACTATGTTAACAACACAGGGTTGTGGGACCCCATTGTTGACTTTATCGATGATCAACATGAGAGTTATATGCTTCAAGAGCAACAACCAAATCGAAATGATCGAATCGATATGCGGGTTCACGCCTGTCTTTACTTTATCCGGCCATCTGGGTATACTTTGAAACCTTTAGATATCGAGATTATGAAGCAGCTTTCATCCCGAGTGAATCTTATCCCAGTGATTGGCAAAGCCGACTCTTTACCCCCATCTGATTTACATGAATTTAAGCTCCGGATTCGTCAAGTATTAGCAGCTCAGGGGATCAAGACATTCAAACCCCCAATGGACGACAGTAATGACCAAATGGCAGAGAATACAAAGTCACTTATGGAAGCAATGCCATTTTCAGTGATTGGATCTGAACATGATGTTACAACCCCAGACGGACGAGTTGTTAAAGGGCGCAAGTATCCTTGGGGGGTTTCCGAAGTTGAGAATGAAAAGCATTGTGATTTCATAAAGTTACGCAGTGTTCTACTGAGAACACATATGTTGGATTTAATTATTTCCACTGAGGAGGAACATTATGAGAATTATCGTGCTAGACAATTGGAGACTCGTCGACCTGGTGAAGCAAGACAGAGAACGCTTGAACATCCAAGATATAAACAGGAAGAGGAAGAATTAAGAAGGCGATTCACTGATCAAGTTCGAGTCGAAGAACAACGATTCCGTCAATGGGAGCAACGATTAATTGCTGAGAGGGATAAACTGAATAAAGATTTAGAAACTGCTCATCAGAATATCAAAGCTTTGGAAAGCGAGATTGAAAGTTTGCAAATGGGTATGGCTACGAAATCCCATCGCGGTCGTTAAAATATAAATTTTTTTTTTCTTCTTTCTTATAGCTGCTTTTCTTTTTCTCATTTTTTCTATATAAACTAGTCTGCTTTGAATTGAGATTTATTTTTTCATTGCTATTATATAAAGAGACCGCTAGAGGGGGGGGAGGGGGGGGGGTTTATACGTAGCCCTTGCGCGCTGTAGGAAGAAAGGGGATATTTGTTAGTAAAGGAGACCACAAGGAAAGACAGTGTATTTTACTCACATCCTTTGAAAAAGAACTTGACAATAAAGACCTGTAAAGCGGCCATGGAAACGATGAGGAGGGTTTCAAAGAAGGAAAAGTAAAAGATGCGAGACTCGGTGGATAAAACAGTTGAATAATTACGGTGTTCTCTTGCTTTGAAATATTTTTGTAAACGTTGAAGGGCGACGACTTTGCCCCCCACGGAGCGGACGAGGGAATCCAAGGAAGCGGTATCATCAGAAGCTTGAGAATTTCTCACTGGTAGTTCTGCGCGCTGTTCATTTTCCACCGTGATATCGAAATCAATCATCTTTTCAGCAAAATTGGACATATCATTGATGAAGCAGAATTCATAGTCTCCAGTCAACTTTGCCGTGAAGGCGAGATCTTCCTGTAGCTTTTTATCTCCCTGAATAACAACCGATTTATCTGGCGCCGTCACAATGTATCCGATATCATATTGACCTCCCTGCTGCACCGTGAAGTAGAAGGCGACCTTGGAATCGGGTTTATCGACTGTGGCATAAAAACATTCTCGTTCCCGCGCCCCCACCTTGTATGTGAGAGCAGTACATTGGGCTAATGATATGAATGAGATCCATGATAGTACAATTGTCAATATGTTTGCCATGATGCTGCTGTGTAGATAGGGGGAGGTTGACTGGGGATAGGAACGCGTCTAAATGAATGGAGCACGCGGGGCGGTACTAAACATACGCAGGCACCCAACGTAAATTACAGCATTAGGAGGAGAAGACGGGAATTATAAACTGATTTGACATAGTTGTCTGCCCAGACAATACTGACTCTCTGCTGTAAGGACAATGCAATGGATCATAGCATGTTTGTTATTGATTATACCATTTACACGGGGGGTCAAGCATGAACTATTCAAAACATGCAACCAAGCACCGTACTGTCGACATAATCGGTTATTTGCAGATCGAGCAGCAGCAGCTCAAGGGGAATGGACATCTCCTTATACAATTGCGGGGGAGTCACTAGTGTTTGAGAAGGGCCAGCTGACAGGATCTATCTTTAAAGACATTGGGTTTGATCAGATTGAGTTTCCGTTCAAGCTGACGTTTATCGAATCGGGCGGAGTCAGATTGACTATTGATGAAAAGAAACGACAGACCGGGGAGATTGACATCCCCGACTCGGCCAAGATTCAAAAGGCTCGGTACAATGAGACTGACAAGTGGGCGTTTGTACCCGGGGCCATTCGGGTCGACGACTCTGTCAAGCTACAAACCAAAGATAAGGATGGAGAATGGAGGTTTTCATACGGTTCCGATCTTGAACTTGTAGTCAAGACAAATCCGTTTGAGATTCAAGCTCGCAGAAATGGGGTTGAGCAAGTCGTTCTCAATGAGCGAGGGCTGTTGAATGTTGAAGAATGGCGAGTGCGGCCGGGGGAGAATGAAACTGATCCCCACAGTCACAGTGGAGAAGATCAACAACTGCTATTTGGAGATTCATTCCAGGGGAAGCGGGACACGAAACCGCGGGGGCCTGAATCGGTGGCATTGGACGTGTCATTTGTCGGGTACCAACATGTCTACGGGATCCCTGAGCATGCGGATCGGTTGGATTTGCGGGAGACAAGGTCCGGGGAGCCCTACCGGTTATTCAATGTGGACATATTCGAATACGAAGTGAATAGTCCCATGTCCATGTACGGGGCGATTCCATTTATGCAAGCGGCTAAACCGGGCACCAGTTGTGGGATTCTGTGGTTGAATAGTGCCGATACGTGGATTGACATTGAAAAAGATGACCAAGGAACAACCAAGACACACTGGATGAGCGAGTCGGGGGTTCTGGACATATTTATATTTGTTGGAGAGACTCCCCAGGATGTATTCAAGCAGTATGGAAGTCTGGTGGGATTCACTCGGGTTCCATTATTGTCGTCGGTGGGATATCATCAGTGCCGATGGAACTACAATTCCCAAGACGACGTATTGGATGTGAATGAGAATTTCGACAAGTCCTTGGTTCCCTACGACATGATCTGGCTAGACATTGAGTATTTGGATGATAAAAAGTACTTTACATGGAATCCGTCAACGTTTCCTGACCCGGAAAAGATGGCGAATGAGCTTGGGCGGGGGAAACGGAAACTGGTTGCCATTATTGACCCCCATATCAAGAAGGCAGACCACTATTCGGTGTACAGTGACCTTGTTGAGCAAAAGTTGGCTACTCTGAATAAAGACTCTGAAATCTTTGAAGGGCAGTGCTGGCCGGCCACGAGTATTTGGGTTGATTCGTTTTCGCCTCCTGCAGTGAAATACTGGAAATCTCTACACAAGGCGGGGGTGTTTGTTGGGGACGCGGACAATATCTGTATATGGAACGATATGAATGAGCCGTCTGTGTTTGATGGGCCCGAGGGGGTGTTTCCAAGGGATAATATTCATTATGGGGGGTGGGAGCATCGGGATGTGCACAATGTGAATGGGCATACGTTACTGGAAGCTACGTATGAAGGGTTGCTGGAGAGATTTGGACAAGACAAGACAAAAGTGGTGGAGCGGCCGTTTATACTATCGAGATCGTACTTTGCAGGCACAAGTCGATTGGCGGCAGTATGGACGGGGGACAACCAAGCGAAATGGGAGTATTTAGGAATTTCGATTCCGATGGTATTGTCGAGTGGGATTGCGGGCCAGACATTCAATGGGGCAGATGTGGGAGGATTTTTCGGGGATCCCTCGAGTGAGCTTCTGACCAGGTGGTATCAGATGGGAGCGTTCTATCCGTTTTTCCGAGCCCATGCCCATATTGATTCCAAACGGCGGGAGCCATATTTGATTGAGGAGCCGTACAGAGGGATAATTGGAGATGCGATTCGGTTGAGATACCAGCTGTTGCCAATGATATACAGTGCATTTTATCGAGCTAGTGTTGATGGAAGTCCGGTTCTGAGACCATTGTACGTGACGAATCCGGAAAATGTCGCGGGGTATGGTATCGACAATGAGTTTTTCCTGGGGGATAGCGGGTTGCTGGTCCACCCAGTGACCAGTGCAAATACCCATGAGGTGGATGTTTATTTACCGGATGGGAAAGTATACTATGATTATTTTGATTACCGAGAGTATCAGGCGACGGGAGGAGCTAGCGGGGGAGAGGTCAAAGTGCCGGCTCCACTTGACAAGGTGCCGATTCTGGCTCGAGAAGGGAGTGTCATTGTACGGCGAGATCGGAATCGGCGGTCGAGCGAACTGGCCAGATTCGATCCCGTCACTGTGGTGGTGTTTATTAATAAAGTAGACGGAACTGCGCGCGGGGAGGTATATTTTGACGATGGCAAGTCGTTTGGGTATGCCGGAGGGGATAGTTTGCAACTGGCAATCGAGTATGATGGCGGGGTACTGCGGTCCAAAGTGACGCGGGGAAAGGGGGAGTTTGTGACCCAGGTGGAGAGGGCCAAAGTGCGGGTTGAAAAAGTCATTCTCGTCGGGGGTAGTACTAAGTCATTGGCAGAGTGCAAGGTGGGCCAGAAGGGGAAAACATGGCATGCTCCGGTAGTTCAAAATAATGGCAAGGTGGTCATCATACGGGATCCAAAAGTACACATTGCCTACGACTGGGAGGTATCTCTATAGATTAGACAGAGAATATATATATATATATTTTTTTTAAATAAAACTATCAACACTTTTTTTTTTTTTTATTTTTCTAGCTCTTCGTAGCAGTAGTAGTAGGCTTGGCCCCGTATCGCTGGACAGATTTACCGTCGGGAATGGCAAACAGCTCAATGACGGAGCCATTTGTATTGTCGACACGAAAGTATCCCTTGCGCTCGAGCTGGATGATGTCGTTTTCCTTGAGGTGGGCAGTATTTGGGTCCCCGAATGCGGTCGATTTGAACAGAGAGTTGTAGTTTACATAGTCCTTGAGTTCGTCCCCTTGCTCCAGCTTGTCCTTGGTGATCAAATAGTCGAAATCCACAAGTTGCAGTTTGGTATTGGGGGCACTGCTGCTCAGCCACGTGAGTTTCTTGTCTGTCTTTCGGAAGTCTCCACTGAGATGTAGTTTGGCATCGATGGTGGTGATCTTGCCCTCGCTGTCTTTGTGGATATGCTCAACAATGGCATTGCCCCAGTCCATGAGGGTGATTTCCTCCTCCTCGGCAACCGTCTGGGCATCGTCCTGGTCAATGAGAATTGTGTCGCTCATGTAGATCTTCTTGAGTCCCAGGTCGGGGTTCTTTTTATGCTTTGGCCTGTCTTGCACCTCTTGAGTGGTGGTGCTGTCCCACCCCGACAGATTCACCTTAACTGCATCCTTTTCGTTGACGGCGACGTACCTGGGGGCGATGGGATCGATGACCTTTTTATTGATGGTCCAAATGGAGTTCCACTCGAGGTTGGTCAAGTTTTTCGAGGGCCCCTGGCTGAGAATAAACGTCTTGAGTCCCTGGACGGTCATTCCCCTGCGCCGGACACCCCGCACGGTGGGGAACCTGGGATCGTCCCATCCAGGCACAATACCCTGGTCGACAAACCACTGGAGTTTGCGTTTACTCAAAACGGTCTTTACAAAGTTCATGCGGGAGAAATCCCAAATGTGGACTTTTCGTAGCTTGAGGGCGGTGAGCATCCACTCGTACTGGGGGTTTCTGTCCCGGTACTCGACCGTTCTCAAGGCGTGGGTGACCCCCTCCAAAGCGTCAATGACAGGGACGCAGAAATCGTAGGTGGGATACACTTTCCACTTGTCGCCCGTACGGTGGTGCGGGGTCAGGTTGCATCTGTAGATGACGGGGTCGCGGAGGGCCTTGTTGGGGTTGTCGATAGATATCTTTGCTCGAATACAGTGTTGTAGACCCACGTCTGTGCCGGACTGCATTTCATTTTTGAAAATGTCGAGACTTTCAGAATCGGGTCTGTCCCGGTGTCGGGACTTGATTCCGTCCATTCTCTCAGCCCGCATCTGTTCCTGGGGGGTATCGTCAGCGTAGGCGTTTCCCTCTTGGATCATTTGGCAGGCAAGGTCAAACATGTGTTGGAAATTGTCGGAGGAGTAGGTGAGCTGGTCGGGAACGATGCCGAGAAGGTCGAGATCCTCCAAGATGGCATTTTGAAACTCCATTTTTTCCTTTGTGGGGTTTGTATCGTCGAATCGGACAATGAGCTTGCCGTGGTACTGCTGGGCGATGAACTGGTTGAGCATGGCGGCCTTTGCGTGCCCGATATGGAGATAACCGGAGGGTTCTGGGGGGAATCGGGTCACTACTTTGCCGTCGACCGCGTCGACAAGCCCGATATCAAAGTTTGCCATTGAGGGTTGTTTTTTGGATTTGGATTTTTCAGCGCGCCGTTTCTCCTGGAGCCCCTTGTGGAGGTCCTCAACTGGGGCGGCAAAGTTGGGGAGGGATTCCAAGTACAAGAACCATCTTGCCAGGTTGACAAAGGTGCCGGATCTAGCAGTGTTTGCGAGGATGGGGTTTGCTCTGATGGCGCCCCAGACAGCGATATCGGCGAGACTCGGGGGGAAATGATAACCAAGGAGGAGGGAGCGGAAGGTCAAATGGGACTCGAGCTCTTCAAGAAAGGGGGAGAGGAGGTTGAAATCATGAACGTGGAGTTTATCAGCAAACTGGATCCACTCGTCGGACCAGTGGGGGGGAGATGTGTCGATGGATCTGTAGAGGATATGGGGGAACTGGGAGGCGATAGCATGGAGGACGTGTTTCTCTCCGTAGATTGGTGAAGAAGAAGATTGGTGGTAGGATACAGAGGAGAGGGGGTTTTCTCCTACAATGAGACTGGAGTCGTGGTGGTGGATCTGGATGAGTTGTTCGCCTGGAGTAGAGTCGTTGACGAAGGAGGCGGCGATGAGGGCGGAATAGGGGACGAAGGGGGCTTTTCCTGCGATGGTGAGGATGTTTGCCATGGTTGGTGGTGATGGTGGTGAGGAAGATTTTTCCTTTCTACAGGGTGGGAGGAAGAGAGAGAGTGAGTAATATGATATGATATACAAGACAAGACAAGATAACTAAGATGACAAAGACAGTAAACGTCTTCTTTGAGCGTCTCTAGCAATGTGGTGCCATTGGAGGGGTCGAGAGCATTGGGGGCAGGGACCCGAGGAGGGGAGGACGTGGAGGGGGTTGTTGAGGAGGAGGGAGCGGGCGAGACAGTCGAGGTGGGCTGCGTATGTACAATCCGGGTGATGGCAGACACCGATGGGGTGGTTAGGATGGAGGGGTTTGTTGCATTGAGGGCATTGAGTGTCTGTGGTGGTGGTGGTGGTGGTGATTGAGTCTGATTTTTGCCAGTATCCGGGGAGGGAATGGGCGGACTTGATGTCGAGACCCTGGATGCCCCCCTTGGAGTCCCCGTTGTATTTAGTAGTAGTAGAAATAGAATCATCATCATGACAAGATCGGATATCCAGAGTAGCGTTGATATTACTTCGGGGAGTGTTGAATCTGTTTTGGGTCCATGCGTCCCACACATGGGGGTGGAAGATGGAGAGGGCGAGATGGTGGCGGACAAACCCGTTGGAGTGGAGGAGCAGGGCGATGTTGGCGAGATGGTGGTGAAGGGAGGTGGCTGCTCGTCGTCTCTTGCACACTCTGGAGTCTGGAGGAATGAATCTGGACTGGTGAGGGTGCTGGAGGGCGTGTTCAAACTGGAGGGCGGAGGACTTGGACAGGAACCCGTACACTATGCAGACCATATCCCAGGGTCTTTTCTTGAGGGATCTGGTCTTGAAGGCGCCTGCCGAGAGGAGTCCATTGTGCTGGCTGAGTCTCTGAAGATAGATGGAGTTAAGTCAGTATATATATATAATAATATAGTACAGTATAGAGTATATCACCTTCAGAGGCACCGGGGTGGAGCCAATGTAGAAGCTGCGAGGGGCAGCCAGGGACTGGAGGAGATAGCAGCAGTAGAAAGGAGGAATTACATGTTGTTTCTTTTGTTTGTTACTCATTGTACTTGCTATACTACTTTAACGAGTGGTGTTGTCCTCAGATAGTGGGATTCACACACATACCCCCCCGGGTTCTTGTCCAGGTACAGCTGGTGGTAGTCCTCCGCGTCGTAGAAGTGCGAGATGGGCACAATCTCAGTGACAATTTGGTGGTGGGGCCCGTAGAAGGATTTCTGGAGCTGGTCCCTGACCTGGTGCGCCACCTGGCTCTGGTGCTCAGAGTGGGTGAAGATGGCCGACCGGTACTGGGACCCGGTGTCATTGCCCTGGCGGTTGCGGGTGGTGGGGTCGTGCATCCTGAAAAAGAAGTCGATCAGTGTCGCATACGGCAGAACCTTGGGGTTGAACAGGATCTGCACTGCTTCGGCATGGCCCGTCTGGCTCGTGCACACCTGTCTGTAGGTAGGGTTGGCAGTGTGGCCCCCCGCGTACCCGACTCTGCAGTCCACAAGACCCTTGCCGTTTCCAAAGTACTGTCTGAACATGTGTTCCACTCCTGGGCGGTGGTTGGTCAGTATTCATCCATCTGTGTATTCATCATCTGTATATATATATCTACCCCAGAAACACCTGTAATCATCAGTACCATTCATCTTATTATATAATAACAAGTAAACACTCACCCGGCTGCAACTGTGGCCACTTCAAGTCCCTCTTTCACCGGCAGAAACCTCGACGAAACACTCATGGTGGTTGTTGTTACTTCTCTGTGTTTGGTGTCGTTAATCATCCTCCTCCTCCTCCTCCC
>JAJMFB010000065.1:0-59130 GCA_030574495.1 Trigonopsis cantarellii | reverse complement strand
AGGTGGGTTTTAGGAAAAAGAGGTAGTGAAGAAGAAAAAAAAATCAAATAAAAAGGAGACTAAATCAATAATCTAGAACCTCCAACCTTGTTTCTTTTCTGCGTGTTCTAAATGACTGACTGTCCACCTTTTTTCACCATCTTGGATTTCTGGGTGAGTTGACAGCTTTCTTCACCCGGGTGGCTGGTTTTCCTCCCTATTGTTGTCTAAACTAAACTCTTATTGCCCAATTAGGTCTAGGTGCGGCCGGATGGGGCAACCAGACGGTTTCCTAATTGGGAGTGCCAAGTCCAAAACGGTGCTTCCCGCTCAATCATCATCACCATGTATGTTGGTCTATAATCTCTCTATCGTATATTAAAATTTATTGATTAAATCCTCTTTATTTGCTGCTGCTGCACCTATCATCATCACCATCAGCAGATGTAGAATTAGAATCCTCTTGTTTTTCTTCATCATCATTAGTATTATTATTATTGTTATCATCATCATCAGGAGGACCAGTAGTTGGTTTTTTCTTTCTATGATGGAATTGCCGTATAAGCCATATCCCCTGTAAAGCAAAGATGCCTAATTCTAAAACCATGACTCCAACGTACTGGATTAAACTGAGAGGGTCAGGATGGGTTAACCCGTCAGTTTGGGTTAATAATGACACCATACTAAACACGGCCCCAGCACAGTCGATTGCTAAAAAGATAAAGTTGATTCCAATAATACGACCGTTTCTTTTATATATCTCGTAGTATGGGGGCAGTAATCCAGTGATTATAAACACTGCACTCACAACTCCAACCGGAATTACAACCCAATGATGACCATCCCGGTAGTGGGGTCTCAGCCCAAACACAAGTCCACTGATGACCCCCGTGCCAACCATGCCCATCCCGATAAAGTATCCCACACACTTCCATACCGTTTGGTTTTTATATTGATAGTAAACCACTTGACACGTCAAGATCATGCACAGAAAGGTAAAGATTATCGGTTGCACTTGTAACGCCAGACTCGGCTGAATTATTAAAAAGTACGCCGCCAAAGGCACACCGGCTGCCGTCCATAGAATCGCTAGTAATATCGGTAATCCTTCGGTTGAATGCCGTCGGTAGTTCATCCATATTTGTGGTATTAATTGTACACACCAACATACTGTGCCAATTGTTCCTGTCACTGTCGATGCTGCCGGTTCTTGTTGCCCCATGATTCTGATTTGCAAATGTAATCTCCTCCTTCATCTCTCGTCTTATCTCTTATACCATGCGGGTGTGGTGTTTTTTTTTTTTTTTTTATTAATTGGCACGGTCATTTTTTTTTTTTTGGCGCCTACTTCCCAACACCAACATCATCAACCGCGCGCTTCCCTCCCATATTTGCCGCGCCAATCAGTCTTTTCTTTTTCTACTCTACACTTGCCACTCGCCTGATAGTTTTCATTAGATATAGATTAAATAGAAAATAATGAAAAAAAGAAAAACGATATAAAATAGATATATATATGTATATATTCGCAAAAACCATAATAAAAACGCAGTCGTCAATATAAAATCCATCCACGCCATCTCATTGTAAAGTTACACCTTTAAAAGAAAAAAAAAAAAACAACAAAAAAAAAAATGAAAATAAACACACACCACACACACACACACGTCAAATCACGCTTACTTGAGTAAATCAAGCAACATTTGCTGATATTCAGCCCCATCTGCAGTAAGTCCCAATGATCTTGCTTCATTGATCAAAAATTCATAACTATCAATGATTGACTCAACGCTCAATGTATCATCTTCTAGATCTCCGCCATCAATGACAATATCAGAAACATTATTTCCACCCCCATTGTAGATAAGTTTGTTGGGAGTATCAGATGGAACATCAGATAAAACTCCAGTCGATGCATGGGCAATGATATTCTTCTTGAGTTTGAGAGGTGTGATTGGAGCTCCCTTATATCCAGATTTGGATGATGGGGACAAAGACAAAAAGTAGGTCAAAAGCCCTGCAACATGAGGTGATGCCATGGATGTTCCAGATAAGGTGGCAGTGGCATAAGGTGATCCAATATAGGTACTAAGAATTTGATATCCAGGTCCAAAGATATCCACACACTTTCCATAATTAGAGAAATATGCTCGAACGTCTTGAACTGTTGATGCCCCAACTGTAACTGCCTTCTTGGAAGCAGCTGGTGAATAGTCACAAGCATCAGCATTATCGTTACCGGCAGCAACAGCGAAATTGACCCCTGCTTCAACAGCGGCATTGACTGCTAGATCCAATGAAGGTGATCGTCCTCCACCAAGTGACATATTAGCTGTTGTACCTCGGAATCCCTTCTTCTTATTCTTAACTGCTTGCATATGTTGTTCCGCAACCCATTCAACCCCCTTAATGACGTCACTCATGGTTCCTGATCCATTAGACCTCAACACTTTAACGGCAACAATGTGAGCCTTTTTAGCAAGTCCATATTTTTTACCACCAATTGTACCAGAGCAATGAGTTCCATGCCCATTTCCATCATAATCAGCATCACCTTCAGGAATAGTTGTACCCCATGATGCACGTCCTTCAAAATCATGATGTTCCCAGTATGTACCAGTATCAACAACATATGATGTTACTCCTGTACCACCATCAGATTGATAAAGATATCGGTTGAAATTTCCAAGCTTTAATCGATCACGACTAGATGTTCTGGCTAATCCCCAAGGGGCATCCTTTTGAACAATCTTTTCATTTGCACGAACAACAGAGTCTCGTTCAACGTATAAAACCTAGTTGATAATTAAAGACAGGGATAATTGCTCCTTCATTTCTTTCTCTTTTTTTTTTTTTTCTTTTTTCTCTTTTCAATTCCTTATCGTCTTCTTTGTCGTCGTCACCACCACACCGAGATAAGCGGTTGTCGTGGCAACACACGCGCACAATGTGAGCAATCACTCACGAGTGCCCCCAATATGTATGATTAGGAAAAAGCAAGATAAAGAATTGAATAGAAAAAAAAGAAAAAGAAAGAAAGAAAGCGAGCAATAATTTTTCCCGTCATGATAGGTTAGTCAAATGTAAAATAATAAGATCAAGGGTGGAAAGAAACTCACATCGTCGCTTGCACGGATTTGAGACAAGACATATTCATCAAAAATGCCACTGTAACCCGACATTTTATCACCAAAGTTGAATGAATGTTTGATACCATGATTATCGCCATGGACAGCAAAGAAAGAAACTTGATCAGCGTCACGACTGGAAAGACGTTGATTGTGAATATCCCGAACCCATTCTTGATGTTGGATGGCCGCGTCACCCTTAATATGGCCCTTAAGAATGACAATATAACTATCGGGGACCAAATCAGCAGTAACAGAAGAACCAGCACTGTTACTGTCAGATGATGATGATGATGATGATGATGCAGTGTTTGCTCCAGCAGTCAACAAAGGAGCTTCTCGTGGCAAAGGGTCCATGCTGACAATTGCGTCAATGACTGACTCCACCACGTCTTCAAATTCATGAGCTACTTCTTCAATATCGGGATAATGGTGCTTGTTGTTGTTGTTGCTGCTGTGGTGGTTATTCTTGTTGTTGTGACTATCATCTCCCTGTGATAAAGGGTTTCGAAAGTTGGTAAAGATACCAGCACCATGAACGACGGATGCAGCGGCGGTGGCGGCAGTCAAAGCGCTTGCCGAATTCCAACGCATAATGAGATTTTACGAGTACTTTTGGTGTTGGTGGTGTAGGTGGTGAGATGGTTATTATACCTTAATCAAAAAAAGGTGAGTAGATTTATTTGAAAGAAGAAAGGGGCGGGAAATTACCAAGATATTTATTTAATTACATCTCCAAACTACGTAAGGGGCACACCCACACACACACCACAGCCGAAAACCTAAAAGTAGAAGAGAGGTCAACTGGGAAAGAGAGTTTGTGGTAGGTCACTGCCCAAATCCGGTAAGATAAGTTTTCTTTTTTCCCAATTTGAGCAAACAACCAAATCCAACCACTCCCGTCCCGTCCAGCCCCTGGCCACCTTTGCTGCTTCCCCCCCCCCCTTTCCTTGGATGCGGTGTTTTGCTTTTGGGGGATTTCCCAGTTACCTAATTTAGGTCGCGTCAATTTAAACAAACAAAAGATTAACCTTAAACCCAAACCAAGAGGGCGGCGTGCGCACATTGCCTCACCGAACCCCTTTCTGGAGCGCCCCCCCTGAGAGCAATTTAGAATAAGGAAAATAAAGAACCCAATCTTTTGTTATTCAAAATACAAAGGAAGAGAAAAGGACTTAACTTTTTTTTTTTTTTTTTTTTTTTTTTGTGCTTCCCCCAGATGGATGTACTCAGATCAAGGATTGAAAGAATCAATTTGGCAGTAGAACAATTAGAAATCACTACTGATAATGACAATCTCGACTTGGGCCATATGCATGCCCTAACTGATAAGCTCATGTTGGGAGTTGGTTTAGACCCGAACGCAACAATTGTATCATCATCATCATCACACCCATTACTACAACAAGATGATGATAATGATAATGATAATGTGTCAATTCTAGACAAATACCACACAATTCTCGCAAATTCTCAACTCATTCGACGGGTCGAACAACAACTAAGACTATTAAGAGGTCTCATTGACAATGTATCCTCGTCGTCGTTAATTATCCCCTGTCCTCCAATAGATATTGCTCCCATTCTACAACAACGACTAAATTACTTATTTAATGTCCATTTCCAATTAATGAAATCTTCAGTTTACTTGATTGATTTCATATTTAGTCGAATCGTGATGGATTCAAATGCTCGGTGGATTCGTATACAGAATGATCTCTTGTATAGTAGTAGTGATAGTAATAAGTCAATATACTAGGCTGTGGGGTAAATGTGTCTGTCCTCCATAATGAAAAAAAAAAAAAATAAAAAAAAATTATAATGCCTATAGTCAAGATACATATAACGAGGAATATTTAATAAGATAAAAAATAAAAAATAAAAAAAAAAAAATAACTTTTTCTATAGTCTTGTTTTCCTTTCCCTCTCAATCTGAGTGTACTTTAAAGTAGAAAAATAAAACCCTCTAATTATGGATGATGATGATGATGACACCAAAATGAAAAAAATAAAAAACAAAAAAAAAAAAGAAAAAAAGAAAAAGAAGATGTACTTTAACCTCCTTTGATCGTTTCATCATGAACTGCCGCCGGGGCTGCTACTGGTAATGATGCATTCTGATAATGTTGTTTGCGAGATCGCCGCGACATGGATACCGACCATTTGTTATTCTTATTGCCAGAGTTAGCAGATTGATGATGATGATGCTGCTGCTGTTGACGTTCATCATCTTGACCTTTATCCCAATGTGACTCTTGAAGTGATTTGCCCCAATAAGGTTTTCGTAATCCACCATTCATTGTAGGGCAAGATATATTACTATTGCTGCTAGTACTGCAGCTCCTACTCCTTTCAGATTGTCTTGCTGCCTGTTGCTGTTGTTTCTTTTTCGTATTAATCCCTGCAACACTTGCATACGACTTGACACTTGGCCCCACAACATCATCCTCTTCCATTGGGGGGGTATGCGGTAACAACCCGCGGGGGCTTAAATCGAATGAATCAACATCATCGCTTTCATCAGCAGAAAAATGGGGTGAAGGTCCCATTATATACCCTCCCGATGATGATGATGATGATGACGATGATGATGTTGAGGCCTTGCGACAAGATTCGGGTCTTCGCATTTGTTGTTGTTGTTGCTGTTGTTGTTGTCTTTTCACATCTGATGTGCCAATTTGTCGTGGTGACGAGGATAGACTTGACCTTGCCCTCCTTGACTTCCGTCCTCTTTCTGATTGTTGTTGTTGTTGAGGAGGACCACCATTGTATCGTCTTGCAGTTGTATTAATTGGGAAAGGATTTGCAAATGCTGGTGGTGGTACATGTTTGTTTGGGGAATTCCAGTAGTATCCATTCGTAGGTCTATGTGGAGACGACGGATTACTAGCAGCACTTGTTGAACCACCACCACCCACATTAGCGAATGGCATATACCAACCCGTCGTAGCATTTGGATAATATCCAAACATTGGCTGCTGCTGCTGCTGCTGTTGATAGGGATTATTTATATTTTCGGCGGCATCGTTGTCTAGTAATTGGTGAGAATAGTCCACCCCCCAGGGTATTGTTGACATTGGATACATGATAGGAAGAAACGCAGCATGATGATCATTTCTATTGTAAGTTGGGCGTGATTGATTATTGATGCTTGGTTGTGGTTCGGATCGACGATGAATAGGATCGGGTGGGGGACGATACTCTTCAAGACATGCATCAAGATCAATTTTTTCAGAAAATATTTTATAAACTCTTTGAAATTCCAGTTGGATTCCTTTGATACTTATATCATCAGCAGTATTACCGAGATTTCGACTTGTATCAAAAGGTTCCTCAACACCAAGTTGATTATTTTGCACTAGATGCCAACCCTTTTCCCTCTTTGGGATATGCTTACCTTGACGAACACTGAGGACCAAATTTGAATAATCAAATTGATAACCATAGAATTTAAAGAAATCAAAGAATAACTTGCCAACAGATGAGTTATTGTGTTTTGTGAATTGTGAGAATCGGTCGACATCATCACAAAAACTGATATGGATTCCATCATGAGACAGTTTGTCAACATGGTGTTCCATTTGCAGAGAGGGTAGGATTGGATGTGGTTTTAAGGTTTGTAAAAAGTTTATAATCATGCATAACCAGGTGTATGAGCTCAAGGTTCCACCGAAGGCAGCATTGTTGAGTAGACGGCGTTTTGTCCAATACTTTATTGTCATTGCCAAAGGACGCACCCGATCGTCCAGTAGCATGTAGGTACGGATAAGTCTTGTATTTTCCAGAGCTTGAGGATGATTAAAATTTAAATCACAGGATAATTGGAATTCTGGATCCCATATTCGGACAATGGGGACCCGTGCAGTGGGGATACACAGAATGCGTTTCATTCCTTTGGACACGAGTAGTGAACATAGGGCATTGACATTTTGAAAATGAGCATCTTGACGGGTCATGATACAGACGTCTAAATCTGATTCCGATGAAGCCAATAATGATTCAGTGGATCCAAATGTATGAAGAGAGATATCCTTTTCTGGCCATGCCTCAAGTAAGATGGCTTCAACTTTCCTCAAGAATCCCTGGCGTTTTTGATTGCTTGAATCGGATGGAAGTAGCTGAGTAAATAATTTCATGATTTCACTGGTAAGTTTAGCATCATCTTCTGTAGAAAGAGACTCTTTGCCGGGAACAGGAGCAGGTAAATCTAAAAGATCTGCACCCAAAGAATATGGCATTCGGCGGCAGTTGTAGACAAGGGGCTGTGGGGGAGAAGATGAATCTTGATGCTGCGGATTGGGGGTGTTGTTGGTACTAGAAGTAGAGGCATTATTATTATTACCATTACTACTATTACCAGTAGTATTGGTGTCATTTGGTTGAATGTAAGACAGCATACCGTTATTATTATTTGGAGGGAACCACCAGTTGTTGGGGAACGGGTAAGTTATATATGGGGTGGATAAGTAACCATAAGGGTACAAGAGGGTTGGGACAAGGGATTGTTGTTGACAGGCAAAGTCTGGTCGGGTAGAGACTGAGGAAGATCTTGGTCGATTGTTATGATGATGATGATGGTGCTGATGATTTTTGTTGCTGCCAGATTTATTATAATAGGTAGGAGGTGGAGGTGCAGAGGTAGCAGCCGGTTGACTCCTAGAGCTATTATTAATATTATTATTATGAACGCGGTGGTGGTGGTTCTGGGAAGGAGATGAACAAGAAGAGGAGGGGGACGGAGGTAAAGGAGGATAATAAGAATGATTATGAGGACCGGTAGTAGTGTTTATAGTAGTAGTAGTAGTAGATTTATTGGTATGATTATTATTATTATCATCGTCCTGAACAGAAAGCCTGCAGAGTTCAAGAGCGATTTGAGTGGAGTTTTTTGTCATGTTTTGATGACAGCAACAAGGAGAGGAATGAGGAGGATTGGTGGTGGATGATATTGAATGTCTTCTCTTTGTTGTAGGAGCAGGAGACATTATAACTGGGGGATGGGGTCAGTATATTGTTTAACGAGTTATGGAAATCATATATATATATACTCACATATATATATATATATATATATATATATATTATACTCTCCCAAAAGATAATAAAGAAAAAGAGAACAAGATTGAGATTTGATCCCCTTGGAGAATATTAAAATAAAACTGTCTTCTGTCTCTCTGATGTCTTTCTCTTGTATTAAACAGGGACAAGACCTGGAGAGAGGGACTTGGATGTGTGGTGGTGTGTGGGTCTGGTGTATAAGTTGTTGTTGGGAGGGCTAAGTTACAAACCATGTATGTGGTGTTTAAGTTAATATGGTGGACAAAGAGACAAGGGAACAACAAGTCCAACAACAAATTCTCGGTTTTCCCCTTTGAATAAGTCTATTGTTTGTGAAATATAAGTACAAGTTACAAGTAATAACAATAAATGATAATACTATTGTGTTCTTGTTAGTCTCAAATCTATTTGTTGTAAGTCTGATTCGGCTAAGGGGGGGGTTTAAACACACTCTTTCTATCTCGTCTAATTAAAAAACGTGTTTTCCACCCCTTCTCTCCCACCCACCTTACCCCCCCTCCCCGGCGTGCCCCACCGGGTCTCCAAGTTGTTAACTTTTTTTTTTATTTTTTCTTACTTTATTTTATTTAAATTTTCAATATGGCATCAGTAAGTAATTTAGATCAAGATTTAGCTTATTCCCGTAAACAAAGATACTCGTCATCTCAAGCTGGCGAGGTGAAAAGTTGGATTTTGAATGTTTTGAACCGTCATGATGAGGAGCTACAACAAGGGGACCTCATTGATATACTCAAGGATGGAACAATACTATGTGAACTGGCAAATCAAATCACACCCAATTCATGTCGGGTCAAAGTATCAAAGATGCCATTTGTTCAAATGGAAAACATCTCCAATTTCTTGAAATTTGCTTCCAATTATGGGATACCACAGCCTGATTTGTTTTTGACTGTTGACCTTTACGAACGTAAAGACCCTGCACAGGTACTCCAGACCCTCTACTCGTTATCGAGAATTGCAAACTTAAAAACAAATGGACAGATCCCTCTCATAAATAACAATAATAATCAATCCCCTTCTCATAATACTAATAAGCAGTATGGGATACCGGTCGATACATCTAAACCGGCCCCTGCTTGGAATACTCACCAGTACGGATACATGGGGGGAGCATCCCAAGGTAAAGACAATATTGTATTTGGAAAAAAACGCGACATCACTGGTAAATAGGTTTAGATAAATATTTATTTATTTACTTTCTTGTACATGCTGCTTTTACCTTGTCAAATAGATAATCGGTTAGATACGTAAACCCGCTTGTAGTGCATACTCTGTAACCAGGATTGACTTGATAGGTACCAGGTTTAATGGATCCATCTTTCGACACCATGATGGATCCCAATATATCTTCAACATCAGCATTCCGACCCGTCATGGGGGGGTGACGTAAATCGAAGATATGCATGAATCCACCCTCGGGCCCTCTTGATCCCTTCTCTGCTCCAGCCACCGACTGAAAATATGGATCTTTGTCAACATTCTTTTCAATGGTCGATTGAAGAATATGTAAATAATCCGGATTGTTTGTAAAATCATCTGGGGTCTTGATAACACTTGGGGAATTCATTTCGAAATCTTCTTGGTCATTTGACTCGTGGACATTTGCATCCCGGTTGATTGCTTTTAACGGGATGGACCCCAAAGCCACCCCTTGATCCGGGTCTTGGAAATAACTCACTAAAACCCGTGAGGCCTCATCTCCAAGTCCTGACTGCTTAGGGGGATGAATGTACAGTTGAGGATTGAATCCAAGTTTTATATCGCTTGTCTTGACTTGCCCACCTTTAGTCTGAGCAGCAAATCCTCGGCGGAATACCAAGCAGCAATGACGACGAAATGATGATTGAAGAAACATTATGAATGGGAAGGGAGGGGGAATTAATTGACAAAGAGATTATAATATACGTATTATATACATACACAGAGTGATAAATTTATACAGGGTGAGTGACGTAGATGCTCATCGCTCATCTCCCAACGCTAAAAAAAAAAAAAAAAATTAAAATTTCCTCGGTGCTGAAACTATACAAAAAAAAAAAAAAACATGGGTAAAAGGCAGAGACAAGAAGAGGAAGAAGAAGAAGAGGAACTAGAAATTGATCTCAGTCAACCCCGTCCTCCGAGTAAAAAGGAACTGAGAAGACTCAAGAAAATCAAAGAGTCTCGTGGACTACAAGGGGACTTGGACGAGATCTGGAAATCGCAAAAGGCAGCGAAGAAATCCGTAATCAAACAACAAGAAAAGAAATCAAAGTACGGGATATGGATTGGGAACTTGGATTATTCAACTACCAAAAATGATATCCGTGAATGGCTTATATCAAACTGCCAGGAGATCAGTGGTGATAAAGATATATCACGGCTTCATCTCCCACTCAAAGATAAACATAATAAGGGGTTTGCATATGTAGATTTCCAGACCCCCGAGCAACTGAAATCAGCACTATTGCTGTCCGATACCCATCTGCAAGGCCGTCGGGTTTTGATTAAAGACGCAACAAGTTTTGAAGGGCGACCTGAAAAGCAGGAGGTGGATATAACATCCAAAACCCTCTTTGTTGGTAATCTGCCCTTCGATACAACTGAGGAGCAACTTGAAGTAAAATTTGGTAAATTGCAATCCTCGAAAATTTCCCGTATTCGAATGGCAACATTTCAAGATAACCCACACAAATGTAAGGGATTTGCATTTATTGATTTTGATTCTGTCGATGGGCCAACCCATGTTATCCGTCATGTGGATCGGTTTACCAATTGGAAAAATGGTCGCAAACTAAGACTTGAAGCTGGTCAAGATCGGTCGAAAATGTCTCGCAGACCACCACCACGAGAAGTAATCACTGACAACGGGGAGCAAGACGAGTCATCATCATCTCTTCCTTCTTTGCAACAGGAGCCACAGTCACCACCACCACAAACTTCTACTAAACGACAACCAAAACCAAAACCAAAACCCAAAAACCCTACTCCGGGCCAAATCCTTGCCCAAGCTCCCAGAGCAAGTGCTGGGATTGTTGCAACAACCGGCAAGAAGATTGTTTTTTAGAAAAAAAACCAATTTATTTATATCATCTCAATATAATATATATATATACACACACACACACACACACACACACACACACACACACACTAGACATTTGCTTTACTAGCCGATTGAGCGAGTTTGGCAGCAAACTGAGGATATTTATCTTGGATGCGCAATTGAGTCTTGCCTGCCAAAATGTAAATGAGAGACTGAACAAGTTCTTGCTTTGTTCGGACCAATTCTTTACGCATCTCTAGATACTTCATTGCTTCGTTAATCTTGCCCTCTTGAAGGAGGATTTGCGCCAATGTGGCAGCGGCAATATCGCACATGGGATCAATCTCTAATGCTTCCTTGAGAAGATCAATTGCTTGTTTGGGTGCTTTGCTTGTCCTTTGAATCTCAGGTGCATCCCTTTGGCATACTGTAAGGGCCTTATTCACAAGGGGTAGTACGTTGGGTGCAGTGGGATGGGCTTTACGCTCCAACTCCATTGCATTATCAAATTCCTTGATTGCATCACCAAATTTACCTTGATCCATCAACAGTTCTCCTCGATAATTATGCGCATCTGGGCAATCTTTGAACTTTGGATTATCCAACAGTTTTTGGAAACTCTGCATTGCCAACTCGATTTGTCCCATCTTATATTGAGCAACGGCTCTTTGAATATATGCTAAAAGACAATCAGGATCTAATCGAATAGTCTCATTGTAATCCTTGAGTGCTTCCTCGTATTTCCCCATGATAAAACTTACTTGAGCTCGATGATAATAAGTATCGGGATTCTTGGGATCCTCCTTTAATGCACTTGCAAAATCATTCATTGAGCTTTCAATATCTCCATTCTCCAAATAAAATGTTGCTCGAACAACATAAGCAAATCCACTAGGTTTAATAGAAATGCTCCTATTCAAATCTTGCATACTTCCATTATCATCGTTGATGAGAAACTTGAATAAGGCGACAAACGCAAGTGCAACACTTAGATGTTGAGCATTCAGTTCGACTGCCTTTTTGAACGCATCAAACGCTTCCTCGTAGGATTTGGGGTTCTCATCATGAACGATTTCTAATCCCTTCTTCAAATACCAGTCACCAGATTCTTCCTTCGGTTCTTGGTCACCAACAATTGACGGTTGAGGTAAATGGAAAGAGTTGAGGTATGTTCTCATATAAGTTTTGGAAGGAAGCTTTTTATCACGACGATTATAAAAGACGTCAGCCTCCTTTTCGGCACCAAGACGAAGAACGCGATCAACAGAATCAGAGTTGGCCCGATTACCAAATTCATCCAATATACAACTGGCAGTGAAATCAACTGCAGCCTCATCAAATCGACCCAATTTTTCTAACGATGCAGCTCGACGAGCAAGTGCTCGAGAATAATTGGCATCAAGCTTGAGTGCTTGGTCGGTATCGGCCAGTACAGCATCGTAGTCATTTTTGGCATAATGACAAGCAGCCCGATTGGAATAGTAGACGGGATCCTGATGGAGTAGGAGTGCTTGAGTATACAACTCGATGCCTTCATCATATTTTTTCTTTCCAAACGCAGTATTTCCGGCATTTTTATATTTGAGAGATAAATCTTTACGTTGGTCTTTATCTAAGGTTCCAATAAGGGTTTCATTAACGGGAGGAAGGTCATTATCCTTTGTGGATTCTGACATTGTTTGCTTGCCTCCAATTTCGTCATCTATAGGGGGGGGTGTTCAGTTAGCAATGGAGGAAGAAAAAAAAAAGGAACCAAAAAGAAAGAAAACAATCATTTACTTGATTTATCCTTCTTTTTATGATCACGGCGAGCCTTTTTGGATCCCTTTTTATGGTGTTGTTTATGATCATTAGATTCTGATGCACCACCTGATCGGATGGTGGTATCTTGCTTTTGATTTTGATAGTAATAGTAAGCGCCTATTGAGGTAGCAATAACAGCTGTTGAAGCAGCAGCTGCATACAAAAGAGCTTTATTTGATCGAACTGACGAAGCAGCGGCAGATGACGACGATGAGGAAGACATTTTCTTGGTGTGAGTCTCTGTGCGGAAGATTTTTTTTTATTTTTTTTTTATTTTCTTAATTTTATCTGGGGATGGGGGAGGCTACAACGATATCACTCTATAACGATCGGGGGAAGAAGCACACTACACGGTAATAATAATGACAATTTATACAAAAATTTGGACATAATTTTTTTTTTTTTAATTTAATTTATTTACTCATCACCAGCTCCTTTCTTATCAAGATGCTCTCGGTACCAGGCTTCTCGCTTTTCAACTTTTGGAACATGGAATCTGTGAATGTGAAGAAGAAAAAATTATGGTGGTTAAAACCAAGCAAGGTGGAATCAATAAATACTGTTGGTTACTCACCCGTACCACCAGGAACCTCCAGCAATAACTCCTAACGCTATTATCATGTTAGATCTGTGTCAGTATTCCCGAGCATGAGTATATGTTGGCAAACAGGTCGTCGTCTTCTTACTGAGGGCTAATAGAGGAAAATAGTCAGTATAGAAATATTACAGAAATAAAAAATATGGAAAAGTTCGTACCGGTCGTGACATCAAAGATGATACGCTTCTTGAGCATCCCAGTGATTGGAGCAATCGCCATAGTTTTATATTGTGTTGAGCTTGTGTTGTCTTGTTGGTTGTTTAGACTGAGAAAAAGAGTGTAATGAATGAGATGGTCCACAAAACCCAAAACGATGGTTGGTTAGTTCTCTCCCCCCCTCCTTCCCGGTTGCTGAGCAGGGTAACATACTCGGTTGCTCCCAAAAATACAACTATACACCGATACTCTATACTACGATAGATTCCCAGGCAGGGTAACCTCTTTTGATCCTGGAACTGATGAGTAAAATTAAATAAAAAAAAATAAATAAAACAAAACACCTTTTATCAGGCTAAACTGAGTAAAAGCCAAAGAGGGGTAGATGCATGGCGGATCCTACACCAGGTGACAGTAGTAATGGTAGCGTCGCGTTGTCGGGTGACACGACCACCACCCGGTTCTCACGCATGAAGGTGTCTGAACTGAGAGATGAACTTCGAAAAAAGGGACTATCTCCAAATGGAATGCGCGGCCAGCTCATCGATAGACTTGTCCAGGCGGAATCGGGAATCAGCGTGGATTCCCAACCGTCAAAGCAGGCAGAGACAATTGTAAATACTCCTCCTCAACCTGTCCCCTCCAATCCTAGCCCTGTTGCTAGAGATGATACTACCACCAACACCCGTCCTGACAGTGGTTCAGAGGTCGATGTACCCTCCTACGACGACGATGACGATGATGATGACGACAACGGTGTTGTCAATAACAAGAAGGAGAATAATGAGGGTGGTGAGTCCAAAGTGGAACCTCTGTCAGCTAAAGTTGACGCGACCACCACTATACCCGATATGGAAAAGCGGGCTCTGTGTTTTGTCACCCTGAAACAAAAGGTTCCCCTAGCCAGATCCCGGTTTCTCGAAGGTCTCGCGACTAGAGTTCCTTCTGAAAACCTCGAGTACGTCTTCTTTGACGTCAGCCAGGCCAATGGGCTCGTTGTAGTCAAAAATATTTCAGATATACCCCTCGTTACCCAAGTTTTAGAAAATAACCCTGCATGCTGTGTTAATACTACTCGACTTGTCCCTACCTTTAAAGTTATACCTATCCCTGTGAGTAAGGTCTGGGACATGGTAGTGGAGTTATCTAATATTCTTCTCCCCAAGGTGCTTCGAATAACTGAAAATACCCCACACATTGTCGAGCGCCGTATTCTTCCTCAGCAGCAGCAGCAGCAGCAGCAGCGTCAACCGTACCGTCAAAGTGACAAACCACTTGATAATAAACGGATGCCACAGCGGGAGCCTGGGTCGATACCAAGGGAAAGATCACCGAAGCCACAACGTGAACCTGAATTGGAACCACAACCAATAAGACCACCTTCGCCTCCAGAGGATGATGTGTGGTCTCGGTTCCAACAGCAGCAAGAAAGTGCTGATCCCGGTAATGAAATGCCAACACGTGCATCCAACAACAACAACAACAACGGGCACTCATATAATAACGATAACAATAATAATGATAACAGGAATTCTTCCCCACGCACGAGATATGGTCACTCACCAAATAACGATTCAATGTATAACGATAATCGGCGCAAACACTCATGGAGTGATTACAGCAATAATAATAATCATCATCGGATGCCACCTGAAAAACGGATGAGAACGGATTATACAACAACAGGTAATGATCCAATACGACAGCATGGGCCTTTACCGCCACAAGAACGGATTGCCCCTGCAACAACTCATACACTCACAGACGTGACAACAGCCACTTTTGACGATTCTCATGCCCCTCAGTCAACTAAAACTCAACCCCCAATCCAATTCAGACCTGTATCAGATACCTGTAAACGGCGTCGACTGGAAAATAAAAGTTTCATTTACCGGCCAATTCTCAGCCATGACGACTATTTGCAAAGACACCACGGAGGAGGTAACAGACCTTGGCAACAACATGATTGAACAAACTTAGAATCGACCGAGACGATTTGTATAGTAATATAGTGATGAAAAGAGACAATGAATTTTATTTACTTGGTGTTTTCAATCTACTTGATAGCATTTATCTATTGTTTAAGAAGACCGCGCTCGTTTAGTTTAGCAATAAGCTCATCAACACTGCCAACTTTGCCTCCTCCCTTTCGGGGTTCAGGTTGGACAACTGAGATGATATCAATACGAGGAGATTCAATTGTAGCATCCTTGACCACTTTGAGGGGTTTCTTTTTCGCCTTCATAATATTTGGCAAACTGGCATAACGGGGTTCATTGAGACGGAGATCAGTGGTAACAATAACCGGGAGTTTAGCCTTGACAATTTCTTCACCCCCGTCAATCTCCCGTGATACCGTCACGGTATCACCTTCAACTTTGACACTACTTGCAAATGTCATTTGAGGCCACGACAAGAGCCCAGCAAGAATTTGTCCCGTCTGATTGGCATCATCATCAATTGCCTGCTTTCCAAGAATCACAAAGTTTGACTTATTCTCTTCAACCACCGACTTGAGAATCTTGGCCACTGAAAGGGGCTCCAATAATGAATGCTCCCCATCTTGAGCTTCGGAGCTACCACTGGTATCCACCAATGTAGATGAATCAACTCCCTTTGCCAATGCGACCCTCAAAACATCTTGGGCCTTTGTAGGTCCAATCGATACAGCATGGATCTCTTCAACTGCCTCCTTATATCGTTCTCTCAAACGCACTGCCTCCTCCACTGCAATGTCATCAAATGGATTAATACTAAACTTGACTCCCTGAGTTTCAACCCCTGTACCCTGTTTGTTGATCCGAGGCTTGACTGCATAGTCAATCACTCGCTTGACTGGCACCAGGATTCTTAATTTTGAGGCCATTATTTTTTTTTCCCTAATACACTAGGGAGAATTGGAGACTGATGGGTCCAAGATCTATATATTTATATATATACCCACACAAGAATGCCGAGACAGATGGTGGGGTCTTTTGGTTTCCCGTCAATTCACCGAAGCAATTTTGTGGAGAGGGAGCGATTACCCGCCCGGTTGCCATGCCAAAAATTACCATACTTTTTCTTTTACCCATCTGATCTGATCTGATCTGATCTAATCTAATCTAATCCATCTCATCTATTGCGTCTAAATCTCAATCTTAGCCCGTCCACATCATCATCGTCGTCGTCGTCCTCCTCCTCCTCGCGGGTGTTGGGGACAATAGACTCTGTCTGATCCTCTTCCTCATCCTCTGACAACCCGACAAATAGTGCTTCTTGCTCAGGCCGTGTTTTACGCACTTTACTGTTGGTAATTGGAGGGGGCTCTGGTGATTTCGAGTGTTGCCTTTTATTTTGTTTGACAACTGTGCCATTAAACCATGCATGATCGTTCAACCCGTAGTCTGGTGGTTCCTGCTCAACCAGTGGGATATACTCTTTTTCTTGAAGCATTTTTGTAGTTGTTGGGGTTCTATCCCGCCGGCGAAACCCTTTGAAATTGTTACGGCCATTCCATTTAGAATTCCATCGTTGATTCTTGTTTTCAGCCCTTTGTCTCTCGATGACAGGAAACGATTCTTCAATCCCTAAATCGCGTAGTTCCTCAATAGGAGCCTCATTCTCCT
Source organism: Trigonopsis cantarellii (assembly GCA_030574495.1). Classification (NCBI taxonomy): domain Eukaryota; kingdom Fungi; phylum Ascomycota; class Trigonopsidomycetes; order Trigonopsidales; family Trigonopsidaceae; genus Trigonopsis; species Trigonopsis cantarellii. The sequence goes on along the minus strand of JAJMFB010000065.1, from coordinate 41,754 downwards.
TGTCGGCGGTCATCTCTGTGTGTATGGATTCTTGCTCTTGGCCTTGCTCTTGCAATGGTGGTTGTTCAGATTCATTTTCTGGAACAGGGGACAGGCTCATTCTAGCCCGTTTTCTAGGCCTCTCCTCGGCCCGCGAATTCTGTATTGGCTCTTCTTCCAAAGAGCTTGCTTCCACTGGAGAAATCAAATTTCTGGCATTTGCATTCTCTTCGTGGCGGTCAGCCGAATTCTCTTGGCTAGGAGTAGTAGTCGAAGCACCGCCGCTTCCCAACATGAAATCCATAAAGTCTATAGTTTGGGAATGTTCTCTCCGTTTCCGCCGCCTCGTCGTCGTTGTCGCTGTGGTCTCGCTGTGTTCCTGTGGACGTTCTGAACTGGGTATCGAGGATGAAGGAGATGCCTTATGCGGTGGTGGGTCTGCAGGGATAATTTCCGCGCTCTTGTTTTTAGGCTTGGCACTAATATTAGGTTGCTGGCCTGAGTCTGATCTAGTTGCTTTTCCTATAGATGGTGATTGTCGAGTAGTTTCAGAAGCCGGTTGTTCGTGGTGATGTACCTTTAACAAAGATGGGTCACACTTGAGGATGGCATCCAAAAACCTTTTCTGATCTACGGGTTCGACCCCCATCGAGTGAGACACTTGGCTAAGAACTCGATTAATTGTTGATGCAGAGACATTATTGTTTGCAGGACGAGCCACCTTGACAAGAAGCCCATTATCATTCTTCTCAACGAAGTCCAATAATGGCCTTGCCTGCAGGCCAGCCTGGATATTGTAGAACTGCACTTGACCTCCCGCTCCAGTGATGGGCTGGATCATTGAATCAAATTGGTCCCGATCGGCAAAAATAAAGGTCATACCATCAAAACATGCCTTTCGTCGGTCATCAATGGCCATTGCCGGCTCAGGTAGATACTTTGTCGGGTCAGGCAGATCCTTTTGGAAATCATGCGAGTTCTTCAAACTCTCACTCGCATCTTTGACAAAGTCTAGCGTTACGATGGGGATCCCTCGCACAAGAGCTACAAGGGTCTTGGACGTATTGCGATTCGATTTAACAAAATAAACTGTCCAGTTAGCACAATTGGGGAAATCCGCAAGCACGTCGAAATCGAGATCTCCAATCAGTGAATGGATTTTATCCTTGTAAGATTGCCCAGAGTCGGTCTTGTCCGAGGTAGAATACACTAGCCCCATTGGCTGGTACTTGAAAACAAGGGACGAGTTTCCCTCAGCATCGGCTTTTCCAAACACAACTGTAAACTTTTGGGTATCCTTTGGGTTACCTTCAACTGTCATCTTGTCTTTGATGCGAGTCTCTCCAAGATAGGTGCCTGCTTTGGTTTTATTGTCGGTGATTGTAATTGTAGATCGACCCTAACAGACACAGCCAATTAGTAAGCCTTCTACCATGCCCCCCGTTTACCGTCATCTCTCTTACCCCAGGCTTGCGTTCTATCTGAATGGTACTGTGATCTCTGGAGACATATTTACCAGCCAGGACAATGGCGCTGTCTACTTGCCGCGTAAGTTTTATGCTCTCTCTCACCAAGAATCCATCATTCTCGTAAGTTACCTCCTGTGACCTTCCTTCCCACCTTGTATATGGTGTTTACTTTGAGGGTACGGGTCGTGCCTATTACACAATACAGTAAGACCAAGTCATATAATACTGAACAATACCGACAATACTCACCATTCGAAGGAATCTCCACAATCCACATTGGAATCGCTTGTAAACTCTCACTCGTTCCAGATAAAGAAAGATGTTGGCCTCTCCCTCTATATTCATCCCCGTCTCATCTCGTTGTCTCTTCTGACATTTGCTCATCTCCATCCTTCCCCCACGTAAAACACATAACGATATTATCGAAAAAACGGAGAAAATTTCGAATAAAATCCCCTGCTAAGAAGGAGAACTGACCAACTGGGTATCCATTCTTTACATTTATAACCCTCCGAGCAAATGATCGGAAAGGCTCGGACTGTTATAATCTGCGTTTTTCTTTTCGGTTTTTACTCTGTCATTGTGGGTTCATCTTATCCCGAGTTCCCTCTGACGCTTGGCGACAACTCTCTTGTCGAGATTCAGGATAATTGTTCATGGTTTGTTCTTTTCTTTCTTTTTTCCATTCATTTGATTGCTTTTTTTTCTGACCTTGATAATTTGTAGCTTCAACTGTCTTCTTCCGGCCGATGAGTGCACTCAGTTCGGCACTTGTGACCAATTCACTGGACTCTGTGATTGCCCAACAGGATTTGGGGGCCCTGACTGCAGGGATCCATGTGAGTACTACGAGTGCGTTTATATATGAGGGTTATTTCTTTTGTTAACTTGTCGGAAAATTTAGTGTGCGGGTCGCTCGCTCAAGGCGGTAAACGAAGTCCACGAGGGGATGCAGGCAAGTGTGATTGTGACGAGGGATGGCAGGGCATAAACTGTAACTTGTGCAATACCGATGAGGCTTGTGGGCCCCTCATGCCCGAGGGACTTGATGGGACCTGCTATCACGGAGCCATGTTTGTCAATCAAAACTTTCAAATGTGTAATGTGACGAACCGCAAGATTTTGGATATTCTCAAAGGCAAACTCCCTCAGGTAACTTTCAGCTGCACTCGTAAATCTGGAGAGTGCAATTTCCAGTTTTGGATCGATGAGCGTGAAAGTTTCTATTGTGGGTTAAGCGGATGCGATTTTGATACAGAGTATAAACAGGATACAAATGTGACAAACTATCGTTGTTCCGATATCGAATGCTCCTGTCTACCTGGAAGAATGTTGTGCGGAGAGGCTGGCTCAATCGATCTTACCGACTTCCTTTCTCAGGCAATCAAGGGCCCCGGATTCTTTTCTTGTGATTCTAAAAAGGATCAATGCATATTCTCTGAACCATCCATGAACCAGCTCATCAAGGCAGTCTTTGGAGATCCCTCCATCTCTTTGCAGTGTCTAGCAAGTGAATGTCTGTACTACACTGAAGTGCCAGGATACACTCCCCCAGAGAATAACCTTTCCAAATGGTTTGTTGCTAGTCTGGTGGGTGCAGGTATTGCTGTTTTACTGCTTGTCTTTCTCCTCGGCTTCATTGGGGTCCGGAAATCTAGATATGACTCTCTGCCTTCTGCTCTTCCTGATTCTCAAGAAAGCTCCAAGCTCATGACTGGATTCTCTCCTGCTGCTCTGTCCTTTCGATCTATAGGTTACGAGGTTAACGGTCAACGTGTTCTTTATAATGTGACTGGAATCGCCAAGCCAGGTGAACTCAGTGCGATTATGGGAGGCTCAGGTGCAGGTAAAACCACCCTACTTGATATTTTGGCAAGAAAGAACAAAGCTGGACTGGTCACAGGCAACATCTTTGTCAATGGACGAGAAGTAGAAGCAAATGAATTCCGCAATATTATTGGATTTGTCGATCAAGACGATAATTTGATGCCGACACTAACCGTGTACGAAACGATTTTAACATCAGCCCTCTTGAGACTTCCCCGGTCAATGAGTATTGACGCCAAAAAGTCCCGAGTTTTGGAAACAATGACAGAGCTGGGTATTGCCAATATTCGAGATAAGCTCATTGGCAGCGATGAGGCAAGAGGTATCTCTGGAGGGGAGAAAAGACGAGTCGCTATAGCCTGTGAACTTGTAACGAGTCCCTCTATATTATTTTTGGATGAGCCGACCTCGGGTCTTGACTCATACAATGCAGTCAAGGTTATCTCCTGCCTTAGTGTTTTAGCTAAAAAGTTTGGTCGCACAGTGGTGTTCACAATCCACCAGCCACGAGCAAATATTGTTGCCAATTTTGATAGTCTCATCTTACTGGCACGAGGCGAGACAGTTTACTCGGGCAATTACAAACAGTGTGCTACCTTTTTCGAAGAAGAGGGTCACGTCTGTCCCCCAAACACTAATATTGCAGATTTCCTTGTCGACCTTTCCATGTCTTCAGAGTATAAGTTAATTGAAGGAGAATCTGGTGCGGCCGACAATACAAATGGAAATGACGAGTCGCAGCAACACCACTCTGAATCCAGTTCGTCTCAGCGCAGCCAAGAGACACAGCTCGATAAATTGATTGAAATATATAATGAATCATCTATAAAGAAGGAATTGGACAGGAATATCGAGGAAGAAATCCAGTCTTCTATGGATGCGCAGCATACCCAGGAACTGGCAAAGGTATTCAGTACAGATAAAGCTTCGATTCCGCAACAGTTTGTGATTCTGTCGAGACGAGTCTTCAAGAATTTATATCGAAATCCTTTACTCATGACAAGCCACTATATTATATCGATATGCATTGCTGTTTTGTGTGGGCTTTTGTATTTTCATCTTTCAAATGATATCTCTGGATTTCAAAATAGACTGGGGCTCTTCTTTTTCATTTTGGCTTTATTCGGGTTCAGCACCCTGACAACAATGGGTATCTTTGCTACTGAGCGACCAGTTTTTGTTAGAGAACGGGCTAATGGATACTACGCGCCCATCTCATATTTTGCCGCCAAGGTCATCTTTGATATTATACCTCTACGAGTGTTTCCGCCATTGATTTTGGGACTAATCTTGTATCCATTGGCAGGATTGACCACATCCGATCCCAGCTGTATAGGCAAATTTCTGCTCGTGTTAGTCTTATTCAATCTGACAGCAGCGTCGTTATGCCTCTTTATTGGCATCATCATCAAGGATAGCAGTGTTGCAATACTGGTGGGGATCTTGGTCATGCTGTTTAGTCTATTATTTGCAGGATTATTTCTCAACCACGACACAATTCCCAAGGAGTTTCTTGGATTCCAAACAATCTCTATTTTCCATTATGCATTCGAAGCACTTGTCGTTAATGAAGTGACATACCTGACGTTGATTGAGAAGAAGTTTGGCCTTTCCATCGAAGTACCGGGAGCAACCATCCTCAGTACATTTGGGTTCGATGCCGCTGCATTCTGGCCTGACACTTTAGGGCTATTCATCATCTTTGCCGTGTTTATGGTTCTCTCATACGTGGCTATCCATTTTTATCTAATTGAAAGACGCTGATGTTTGATACATTAATTAAATCACAACCACCTCCACACCACCTCCACCACCACTATCATCATCATGATGCATTTTATTCTCTCGAGTCCTTTTTTTTGTTAGGTGTTAATAAGTACATTACTTGTATGTTAATAGCAATTTATAATCTAATCATATCTTCTTTTTTCATCTCATCTCATCTCCCACCAAACCAGGAAATCACCCATGGCAGTCCCCAAACGCAAGAGATCCGGCTCGGGTGCAGAAACAAGAACAAATCCCCGGAGGCGATCGAGTGCCAGGGTTATCAAGAATGAGAGACAGAAGCAGCAGCGGCAACAATCTGATGAGGAGCAGCAGCAGCAGCAGAAGGAGCAAACATTTGAAGTGAGCCCATACGATCGGATTGTGGACCACATCCCGATCAGCCACTTGAAACCGGATTACTCTAAGCTACAAGACAAGCTATCTGTCTTTGACAGGTGAGTGATGGGGATTAATTTTTGAGTTGGTCTTGCCTTTAGTTGTTTGGGTTTTAACTGTGGTTTTTTTTAGCCATATTCTATATAATGCCTTAACAAAGTCTCGGTACGCCTTCTTGACTGGCAAAATGTTTGACGTATTTTGGACAAGACCTGTCAGAGGGAAAAGACTTGCTCAAGGAGAGGTCAACGCCAGAGATAGGATGACTAAATTTTGCGAGTGTGATATTACTATCGGGATTCATACTTTTGACGTCAAATTATTTCTGGTTAGAGATAGTATCAGTCAGACGAAATTTGATGCCGCTTCGAAAAAGGCCCCTCTAGGTGGCAAAGGTACCGCCCCGGTGGTCGCTGTTTCATCCAATCCTCAAATACCAGCTGCAGGTTCGCCAGCAGGCTCTCCGGCGCCTCCTCCAATATCAACCCAAACACAATCATTAAATCCTGAAACCTCCTCTAGCACGCAGAACAATAATACTTGTGGTCCACCAGATGCTAATGAGAGGGCAGCACCTTCAACTTCGACCCCGACTGGGCCGTCTGCATCGCCAAACCCACCCCCTAATGTTCCTCCAGCCAGTATACCGAGCCCAGCAGTATCAACAACTGCTACCGCTGCTCCACCACCACCCCCTCCAAATAATGAAATTCCTCTTTCTGAAGAAAACAGAATAATGGTTGCGAAACTACATGCTATTGCCAAGACAGACGTGACATTAAGCTCACTTATGAAAGTTGTTGCTGCAGGACAGGCAAGCCATGACCAGCTTCTACTTTTTCAGCGGTATATCACCATGGCCCGCAATTCGGATATGAATTATTATTATGGAAATAAAAAGCCCTCAGGTCAGCAACAGCAACCACGGCAGCGGAATGGTAATGCTAGTCGTCAATCACCTGCTGGTGAATCCAAGGCTCATACTCTGGTATTTGAATTCAAAGAGAATCCTTCAGATCGATTTACCTTGCCAAAAATGTCAATTGTCGAACCTCTGAGTAATGGAGATATCTTGGTCTCTTTCTTGCTTTTATCAAAAAGCAATACAAAAGGAGAAGAGTCTGGTGGTCAACAGCAAGACCAACAGCAGCAGCAACAGCAGCAGGACTCGTCGTCCATTAAGCAGGAAAGTTCAGAAGAAACTTCGTCATCTACGATACTTTACGAGCCCATGACCATGAGGTTGGCAGGAATTCCACACCGACTGATAGATACAGTCATAAAGTCTGTAAACGAACCGGGTAAAGTGCGAGAGTACATGACCAATATATTCTCGAATAATAAAGTGTATAAACGGAGTAATCACTTTTGGATTTGGTACCATATAAACCCGGCAGATTCTCAGGGAGTTGAAGCATCTAAACATGTACCTCAACATCCACTAGCAATAGCGACTGCCTCATCGGGATATAAGCGCAAGTATCTCCCCAAGAAGAAGAGACCCTCTTCGATTGCCCCAGACAGCAAGAAAAGGGAGTCAGCGACAGTAGATTCTCCTGTCGTGTCTAGTGCAAAGCCAGAGCAAGACCAGCAGCAACAGCATGAACCTGCCAATAACCCCCCAGATAAAGATGGACCTAGCTAGTAAATCAAATAAAACCAATGTACAGTAAGAAGTCTACTTTTATTTTACATTTCGTAGCTACAGTTCATCTACTACTACTCCCTTTGAAGTGGGTGGTGGTGGGAAGTTGAAGATAGAATTTCGATCAAATCGCAACACCAAAAACTTTTCCATCACAAAAGAATGGTCAGGAAACGAATTGTAAGCGGAACGCTTCCACGCCCCCGATATCAGGCCAAGATCCGGGCCTTGATTCAACACGAGACGGAAAAGAACCTGATTCCTCGGGAGGTTGAGCATCAGAGTTTGGTGAAGCATTTACGCAAGAATAAAATCTCCCGACGAATTCTTATTAGTGGAGGAGACTACCCCGAGGGAAGTGCGGAAAGGAAACTTAATGATTTTAAAAGCGAAGGATACGCTGAAGGGGTCCCTCAACCGAGAGGATCTCGGCGTGATGCGAGGCCCAAGGTGGATAAGAGTCTAGATGAGATTCTAAGTGAGAGTGCCAAACTACCCAAAGCGGACAATGTCAAGGTGAATACGCCTGTACAGCAGTTCAATGCAGCTATGGCTCAAGGGAGGAGAGCTTTTCTCAAGAAGGGCCTTGTTAGCGCCGAATCACGAAACCAATCGTTACTGTCAAAACTTCGAGAACGCAATACTGACGCAGAAGAACGGAGGAAACGACGGCTGGAAATGATGTCTAGAAATAGTAATGAATCGGTAACTCTTGTCCTCCCCACTATTGAGCGATTCCTCAAGAGAGGAATTGTTGAAAAGCCAAGTGAAGGAGAACGGATTCGCAAAGCCCTGGCTCACAAGGCCAATCGGGAGGCCAAGATTGCTAAAGACACTCGATCGCGAGAACATTCCATTTTATCACTGTATCAAGCAGCCGATCGATTCATCACCAATGAACAAGAGCTCGATCAGGAGATTGAGTCCATCTTTGGCGAATCGAGCATTCTACGTCAGACAAGATCTTCTCTCAATGTCAGACAACTGGTAAGACAAGCAGAACAATCTCAAGGTACAGATGCCGCTGGTGTTTTTGAGGATTCTCTCAACGCTGCCACTGCTGCTGGTGCCGGAGGGGTTTACTGGTCGGGTAATCGATTGCAGAACCTTCAATACGTGACTCAAGCCCTTGCTGGAGTCACCCCTTCAGGACAACCAGGTCTAGATGAGACTGCTGATGCTCTTAAATCTGGAAACGACCGGCTACGCTCAGAATGGCAGACCGGCTTGGACCACCTTCCGGGAAAAAAGAATTAGCAGACAAAAAAGTAAACTACTCTGTGGAACTTTTTTAATTTTAAGAGAAAAAGAGAAAAAAAAAAAAACATGCTACTTGTGCTGAATCATGTACATAGAAACACAATTTCACATATATATAAGCCAGTTTTTTTCCCTCAAAGCATAACGACACCAATCTGACTTCGGTGATCCATATCCAAATATCCATCATTCGTTATACCTCCGTTAATGGGAAGGCATCTATAATTAAATAGATAGTAATTCAAGAATCCATCCCCGGCACCAAACAAGAGATCATCTAATACCAGGTTATTATCAAGTAAGGTCAAGGCATTAAATACATCAAACCCCATGTTCTTGGCTAGAATCAAGGCATCTCCAAATAACAGTTCAAGTCGAGCCCGTAACAGTTTGGTACCTTCGATATCAGTACGTTTCAAGTGCAGTGCTGTTCGGGTAGCATAATAAAACGAGTAGGCAGCATTCACCTTATCATAGCCGAGTGGAGTATCACTTTTATTATTGCTGTCCCTTTTTTGAAGCATATTCGATGACAGGCGATAAAAGGACATGAAATCAGTAATTGGACTATCTGGATTGTCTGTTTCAGTAGCAACATATGCCCATATAACTCGGTCTTTATCATTGACTCCTTCATCGTGTAAAAACCAGTGTTTTACGTCTTGAGCTGAAAAGGTAGTTCGGATATCGAATTTCTCCAAATATCGGGTAAGTAATTCCAGCACCTGAGTTACATCTCGTTCCGTCATAAGACGAAGATGCTTGATTTTTGTCTTTTGGGGCAGTGCGTACCTTGCAACCATCTTGGAGCGGGTCATATTTGGAGGAATTGGGCTGAATCCAACTTGGTAGAGTTTAGTCCAGTCGAGTGGACGATGATAATACTGACATGTCGAGACCGGTTTTGGCAACACCGCTCCAGCCGTATACAGAGCTTGCCATGTATCTTGCAAATTGACTCTTCTTGTAATTTCCCGAATCAAGACTGGAGCAAGCCGTTTGGATCGTAATTTTTTGTGAACGCACAGAAAGTTGATCTCGACCGACTTGATAGGTTTACCCCGAACAACAATGGTGACAGGAATTGCAGATATAAATGCTACAAGCCTCTTGTTAGCAGCAACCCTTACCCCCAAATGCCAGTCTGAATTCCAACCAGGCGCCTTGAGGGCCCAGTCAAGAAATCGGGGAGAATAATTGAACCGCATCGATGAGTCCACATCTTCGACATAATTGAGATCCAGAAGTTCATAAAGCTCCTTGACTTGATTGGCATCAGATAGATCCAAGACAGACCATTCAAATTCTTTCAGCAATGGATATGGCTCAGTAGGTACTTGATCGACCGTTTTGGTCTCAATGGGACCCTGCTCCTTGATCTCTTCGTCTATTAAAGGGCGACAAAATTAGAAAAAAAAAAAAAGAAAAAGAAAAGAGAAAAATTGGGTTTTATTATTGCTATACGAACCAAACTTGGCTACCGGTTGAGTCTGCCAAAACCTGTAATTTGACATTTCCTTGCGCCTTCTTTCCACCACATTTGCTCCTGGTGGCTCAGCAGCTAACATTTTGAACAGTTCAGCAAGCTTATCCGCATTTGGCTCTGGCTTCGTGACATCCTGTTCCTTTTTACTACTGTTGCTACTATTATTATCGTCCGCCATATCTTAGCAGGGGGGGGTGGGATATTTTTGATCTGATCCTGGGTGCAGAAGAAAATGTGACTACGCGCCTGCCTGCAAAATTTACCCTCCTCAAAATATCAATATCGAGATTAATATCACTACAGCACTGTAATTAAACAACGTAATTTAAAAAACTAAAAAGAAGACAAGCATTTTCTCGCATTTCTAGGCAAATTTAATCAAAATGTAAATCATGTAAGTATATTAAAGCTGGATCACCCACAAAAACCTGTGGTGTTGAGTTCAGTCGTCTCCCCCCCCCCCCCCCCCCCCCCCTTCCCTGGACTATTCCGGAGAGGGGTGAGAAGCTTTTTTTGATTAGGTCATGTGACGTTTCTCCAAATAGAAAGAGGCCGTGCCCCACCTTAGCTCACTCCCCTTTGCCCGTGCCCAAGAACAAACAAGCAACACATCCACCCCCTCACTATAGTTCCCTCCACTTTTTCCATCCAAATTCCCCTTTCTGTCCCCAACCATGCATAGACCCATTTCTATTCGCCATCACACTGACCGCATATTATCCCCTCTTTTCATTTTTTTCTTTTTGTTTTCCTTTATTGATGTAATCTTAAAGTGGATGTATAGATGATAACAATAGCAACAAGAGAGAGAGGGGGGAGGATAGAAAATGAGAGACAAAAATGTCACAACAGCTAATGATCAGCTAATTTTGTGTTTGCTTATACGCATACTACACAAATGTCAAGGTGGGCTTTTTTTTTTTTAATTGTCCGCCAAGTTTTACTTTCCATTGATCCTTAGATTCAAAGTCTGTTTGTGCTGATTCTGAGCCATCAATTGTGAGGCTCTTGGTTTCCCGTGACTCTTTTGTATGTCTTGTTAACTTTCCATTTCACCGTAGTAGTATGGGGTGGCGGGGTAAAAGTGTATAGCTCATTCAACAAAATTCATCATTCGTGATTAGTATTGGGGATTTTGTCTCTCCGTTACCATGTTTGTGTGAAGTGATGATCACTCCAAAAAGATTTGCTTTCTCTCCCCACAGCTCTGGGACCCACCCCACTAGTTTGGGCTGCCCCACTTGCTTTCTCAGTAATCGTTTGGGAGTTTCCCTAACAAAAAATACCATGTAATCCAAAATATATCAATCATCTTTTGATATGTATTGTAATAGTGTTAGAATATTCATAAAGTCAATGTTAATGAAATCGTGGCAGTATAAGACGTGGATGGGAACCCGTTTCGACCAAAAAAATTAATCTCCTTCATCCACCATCTTACAAAACTAATCCATCGTGGCTAAAGTAAATAATCACCAGCATTCTGCAATGTCCGCCGACGGTTCCGACCTTGAAATGGGCAGCACCAACGACTACCCTAAAGAGCACATTGTTCACACCGAATCTCAAGATTGTTTTGTCTTTAACGGTACTCGGGTCCCAAAATCCGCGGTTCTTCCGGCCTATGGTGGTACCCTTTTCCCAGGTAAGTCTTTGCCCAACCAACCTCCCACCACACACACCATCATACTAACTAACCAATGTTTAAGGTCTTCACACTGCGCCTTCTCGCAAGTTTGCCAGCCCAACCCCAATGGGGCTCATGGCATATGCGGCCACAACTTTCTTCCTTTCCCTCATGAATGTTGGAACTCGGGGTATTGCAAGCAACAGCATCATTGTTTCTTTATGTTACTTCCACGGTGGTCTCGTCATGTTGATTGCTGCCATCTGGGAAATTGTCAGTGAGAATGCGTTTGCTGCTACTGTCTTTGGTACATTTGGTGGATTTTGGCTCTCTTTTGGTGGTATTGCTGGCAATATCGGAGATCTACAGGCTTCATATGCCGAGAATCCTCAAGAATTTTCCCTTTGTATTGGTCTCTTCTTACTCACATACTTTATGATGGCGGTTGTCTTTACTCTTCTCACCCTTCGAACCACCTATTCATTCTTCCTCATGTTTGTCACTGTCGATACATGCTTCTTGTTGCTAGGTTGTGCATATCTGTACAGTGATGCAACCACCGGCGCTCCAAACATGGCATTGACTCGTGCTGGTGGTGCTTTCGGACTTGCTACTGCTTCTCTTGCAACTTACAATGCATATGCTGGTCTCTGGGAACCAACAAACAGTTTCAAATATCTCAAACCATATCCTCTCCCTCTACCCTTCAGTCAGGAATACAAGATTCGACCTCGAAAGCAGTAAGCATTTTCTGCTACACCCAATTGAGGACATCATCTTTTACGAGTCAGTGGTCAAAAATTCACATTGGTTGTAAGATGATGCCGACGAATGTAACGATACGCGGAATCTAGAGAGGTTCCGCCCAATGCCCTTTTTCTTCTAATGGAGTTACTGATGATCTCTGGGATCATCAGAGCAGAATCAGAGCTTTTCCATTATCGCGATTTTTTTAGATTAACTTGTTTAGTTTTATATTTTGGTTTTCTTTTTTGTATGCTGTGTTGATTTGTAATGCAAATGGTGTTTGAGCTAAAATAATCATTAGTAATACTACTACTACGTAAAACTAGACATTTGATTTCTAATGAATGCCGGAGTTCATACGCCGTCATCACGTTCCCCATCACGAACGTGAAAATACAAGGAAAAGGAAAAAAAAACGACCTACACTAACCTAATCAACGCACGAGAATGCTCATTCATGACATGCTGTCGTTCTACATGACAATGGCTCCTTCCATTGTCAGAAAAATGTATATCCAAGGGATTGGATAACAGACCCAGGTTTAGGGTACACGTAAGCATACCCTTTTCTAAGTTGTAAATCTACATTCGAGTATGATTCGATTCCAATTCAATTGACATTCAAATGTTATATAATTTGGGGAGATGGGAAAGAAAAGAAAAAAGGTTTGTAAATCACTGATCTACTCATTGTTTGTCGAGGTAAAAATACAAAAAATTAAAGTAAAGTATCAGAGTAGTCTAGATTAGGAAATAGACTAACAGTGGTTCCATGCATGACCTTCTGTTACCCCACCAAATTTAAAAAAGCAGTGGCCATTGGAATTTTTCCACCTTCTATTGGAGGACGCCCCGCATCGTCCCCAAACTGGATATTGAGTGTGGTCTATTACTCGAGTCATCTGATGGTTGGATGTTTTGTTGAAAAGAGAAAAAAAAAAACCTCTGTCAATCAAAAATGTAAAATATTGGCGAGACAAGAAAACGAGGCCTGATCATACCATAGTAACTTTTCAAGTCGGCACTCATCCTTGTTCGGGGCAGGTCTCTTTTCTTCTCCTTACGGGCGAGTGTAGGTTTATCTAATCTGAAGACTTTGTCATTCATATCAATATCATACAAAAAAAAAAAACTGAACGAATGACTAGCATTTTTAAAGTGGAAGATCCTTGGGATTATTTACATATGACAAGGCTAAATTATGATTTTTTGACATGCATGTGATTTATGCGGCTGGCTGAACCAGTGTAAATGTAGTCTAGTCTTATAAATTGGTAGCGGATGAATGGAAGCATTTATGTTTCAAGAGAGCGACATTTTCGCTTTGTTGTCTTATTTTTTGTGTGGGGTAAGCTTGGCGTTTCCCCTACATCCCTTGGTTGCATCATAATCATATCCTCCACGCAAACGAGTATACAGATTTGAACCTGTCTATTGCTTATTCAAACCAGGGTCTGAATTTCGCGTTTTTATTACCATCTTCATGTATTCGCCTATAAATTATGAAGTTTTTCACGGCTCTTTATTTTCAATGTAATTTGCCATTTTATTGTGCGGCTGATATGATTAACCAACAAGCCCCGCTTTTCACCTGCACAATTAGTTTTCCATGAGCCACCTGGTATGGGGCGCACCAAGAAAAAGCCAGACTTTTTTTTTTTGGGTGTTTCTTACCCCTCTTTTACCTAATTGGTAAATGGTTGCAAGTCTATATAACGCCTTGCAATCCAACCCAATGTAATCCATCATCAATTCAAAGGATTTTTTTTTTCTCACACACAAGAAGACAACAACAAGCAGAAAGGATGTCAGCTCCTCCTATAGGCACTAACCTGGGACCACACGATACTGCCACTTCCAATGAACTCCCTCATAATGAACAGGATTCTGGTAGCTTTGTGAACGACAAACACACGTACAACAATGACGACATTGAAGGGCAAGTGCACCACCCAAGACATGGATCTGCATCGTCTGCTGATGAATACATCTGGATTGGTCGGACCAAGGTTCCAAAGGTTGATATTCTTACTGCCTTTGGAGGTTCTTTGATGCCTGGTCAATCTGCTCCTCCAAGCCGAAAGTTTGGTAATCCCGCTCCGTTGGGTCTGAGTGCTTTTGCTCTAACTACTTTTGTCCTCTCCCTTGTTAATGTGCAAGCTCGGTCTGTTACAAATGCTAGTGTTGTGGTTGGGTTAGCATACTTTTATGGTGGAGTCATCCAACTTTTGGCGGGAATGTGGGAGATGGCAGTGGAAAACACTTTTGGTGCCACAGCACTTGCATCGTATGGTGGATTCTGGCTTTCATTTGCTGCGATTGAAACAGATGCGTTTGGAATTGCTGCTTCATATGACGATCCAAGCGAACTCAATAATGCCTTAGCATTTTATCTGATGGGTTGGTGGCTCTTTACATTTATTCTCTGTTCCTTGACATTGCGGTCGACTGTTGCATTCTTTGGATTGTTTTTCTTCCTTGATATTACCTTTTTGTTTTTGGCAGTTGGACATTTCTATGCTGCTGATTTGGGTGGTCAACGACTCATCAAAGCTGGTGGATACTTTGGTATCTTTACTGCATTGATTGCATGGTATAATGCATATGCAGGTATTGCCAATCCCGAGAATGCTATCTGGTCTCCAACAGGTATGCCGATGCCTTTCTTCAACGCTCAATCCAGTACTTATTGGAAGAACCATCGATGGTTTGGCAAGCGACGACGCGAGTAAATAAATATATATATGTAAGAGCCAAAGACGACGGGGAAAAAAAAAAGAAAAAGAATAATACAATCTATGGTTATGGTTTCTTTTTTTATTTTTTTGGTTTTTTTTTTTTTCTCCTTTGTTGGATATCTAGTGTAGTTTGGTGTTTTTTTTTTTGTCTTGGGGGGATTATAATTCTCCATTTCTCTTTATTCGCGATTGTGTGTACAGTACAATTAGTAACTAATGAATGGTAGCTTTTTTTTAAATTTTTTTTTTTGGGCTGGAATCTAAATGAGACGGCGAATCTCGGAAAAGGAATGGATGATTTTGATATTGTTGTGAGCGACTCTGTAATGCCACTCCTCAGGGTCGAATGGGACAGTAGCGAGTTGATCATTAATAGAAGGGTTGCCATCGCGTATAATGAGGCAGGGCAAAGAGAACTCTGCCTGAGAAGCGGCAAATACTTCCTGGACCGAATCGGAGACGAACCCCCAGTGTGAGCCTGGGATTTCAGTTTGTGATTCAATCTCCTGATAAGCTTGGGGTTCTTGTTTTCTGAACCCGACCGAGGAGGGGTCGTGGAATCCACATATTTTATTCACCAACGTGAGGCGGTCCCCCGTTGCGACCGAAGCAGCAGCTGCGGCGGATATGGGAGCGGTGTGAGCCTGAGCGCGGGCCTGGGCAAAGTCAATCATGGGACGAATCTGAGAAAACATTTGCTTTTGGGCAGAGACTGCTCCCGAGGAAAAAATATGGATAGGGATTGGTTTAAAATCCCTTAGCTGACCTTTGAATTCTTGGTCTTCGAAATGGTGTTTTCCCAGATGAGTAGGGTCGTTGGATGCGCTGAGGGCCAAGTCATTGATAAAAGATATAGCATCTTCATACATGGGAGTGACAAGGTCCCCATTGGCAAACCCTTTGGTCCAGAAATAAGCTTGAAGCTGTTTAAGTTGTGGTGATTTGGAGTCTTGGTTGACCAGTGCCCCGATTTGGGTTTCAAACCCCTCGCGGGTCTCTAAGTAACGTTGGTCGAATTGGTGAATTAACTTGAGCAATTGAGCGTCGTCTCTGGTGCTCGCCTTATCCTGGGAGGGACATTTCTTGTTTTTATCAGGCCATACTCGGTCCAGAGCTTGGGTGAGCTTCTTACTCGCATACGGAGTCATGTTCTTGCGAACAAACCAGATAGGGCATACTGTCCCCTCTAAAATAGAGAAAAATAAATCACCGGTTAGCCATTATGTCTCCTCCAATGTCTTTTCTCCTTCTACTATTTAAAAATTTCCTAACCAATATCTATAAGTAGTGCCTTTATGTGGTGCACCATTATTATTAACGTCGTCGATGAGATGAGATAACAACAAGTTGGGACAATTTAACTAATTTTCATTACTGAGTTGAATACACACCATCCTTCACCCCAACCCCACCATATACTGATAACACCAACAAAAACAAAATAAGAAGAGACAATTTAACTGAAATTACCTAAAAGCATTTAGAAGATACTTAGACCCCAAAGAAATAACATAAGTTACTGCTGAAGGTCGCCAAAGATACCAACAGTTGCAATGAAGAATCCAGCAAAGCTTACTCCAAGTAGGGTAAGGGATTTTTCACGCCAACGTAAAATCAAACTTGAAATGGCCTGTTGATCATAATTGCGACTAGCTACTGAAGATCCAGAATCAGATTCCTCTTCATCCTGTTGTTGTTGTTGTTGTTGTTGCTGGCCTAAATCCTTGTAGACAGAGTCACCTAGGTCGCTTGGGACATCGATAGCTTCAATATCTGAATCATCTCCACCATTGTTGGCAGCAGCAGCAGCAGCAGCAGTGTGTTTGGCAGAGAGACTACCACCAGAAGAAGAAGAAGAAGCAGCAGCAGAAGCAAGTTTAGACTCAACAGGGGCTAAAAAGAAATGGGCATAGCCGTAGAGAACAGGAGGGATAAGAGCTGAATAAATAAGGTAAGGATGTCGTAAATGTCGAGGGGCAAACAGAAACGAGCACAGAAAACTCAAGGATGATGTCAATCCTAAAGGCCAAACAAGGCGCCGGCGCAATATTGACAATGATTGTTGAAAGATATCATTGTCATTCCCATTTCCTTGCTGTTGTCGTTGAAGTAAAATGGCAGGTACTGATACAATAGAGAAACTTGTAAGTGCCCCCGAGAGACATCCAAGTGTCACTGTACCAATGACCTTGAGTGCGGTTAACATAATTCACTAAGAAAAGACACGGGTTTTTTTATTGTAAACTTTTTTTTTATTTTCTTTTAAAAGACTCGGTTTCTACAACTAGAATAGAAATGATGAAACCGGGACAAAGCGGACAGGAGATGATGGGTTATTGATTTCCTTTTTTTTTTTTTGTTGATGTGATTTTCGGTTGCAACAAGCGACCCCTTCCATAGCAACCAGATCTGCCACGTGATGAAACTTAAAGGTGACTCAACCAGCAAATTAACTTAGAAATGGGGGTGGCTGTCAAACGATTGGGGTCCCTTCTGTCGACTTCTTCCCCCTTCTCTTTCTCTCTCTCTCTCTCTCTCATTTCCCTTTTCCTTATAACCACAAAAACCCACCTTTTTACAAGTCCTTTTTTCTTCTTTTCTTCTCAATTTGAACCATCTCTCCCTTTTGAACATAGGAAGGTCCTTCTTCTGATTGTCTTTCTCTCCCTTTTTTTCTTTCTTGAGTTTTGTGCGTGGCGGCGGTCTACTCTCTTATTTGCTAAGAGTTTAAACTTGACATTTTTTTTCCCTTCTTCTTTGGTGAAAGGGAAGGGCCTCCGCCTCCTCTCTACTCAGCCCTTTTTTCTCTTTTACTTTTTCTTTTATTTTCTTTTTCTCTTCTTACTACCTCTCCGTTTGTTCGGTTAAAACTTGTGGTCTTCCAATCTGTTTTTCTTTTTCCTCTCTTATCAACTCATTCTGGGATATTAATTGCTCATGCCTCGTCCACCTGAATACGCTGCTTACGAATGTGGCTCTCTCTTGGATGGTCGCTACGAGAAATTAAGCGATATCAATCATGGTTCATATGGTGTTGTTAGTCTTGCAAAAGATACAAACCAATCCAATCGTCTTGTGGCTATCAAATGTCTGTTGAAGCAGCAACAACAACAACCTCTTGCTTCTTCAGCCTCACCCACCACTCCTCCTCCCACCAGTATTGAACGCCCCAACCACCCAGATGAGGCTGATAAACAGAGAAAAGATAACCTCCCAACTCCCGATCCTTCATGGGCAACTATGAAGGATGAAGAATTCGACCAGGAAATCCGTATCCATCAAATTATTGGTTCCCATGACCACGTGGTCCACCTACTTGACCATTTCCAAACTGATCATTGCTCCTTTCTTGTCCTGGATTATTGCCAAGATGGGGATCTTTATGAAGCTATTAGAGCAAATATCCTCCATCCAACTCAGTTCAAACCCCTCATGCTTCAACTCATCGATGTGGTTGAATTTTGTCATTCAAACAGTGTCTATCATCGTGATATCAAGCCAGAAAATATCCTCTTGACTAATAATGCTCAAACTTTAAAGCTTGCTGATTGGGGGTTGGCTACTACTAATCGATTATCAACCGAACTCGGCATTGGTAGTGAACGTTATATGGCTCCTGAATTACTTGACCCAAATGTAACTGAATATGATGCTGCTCAAACTGATATTTGGTCAATCGGTATTTGCCTTTTGAATATCGTCTTTGGAAGAAACCCATTTGTTACTGCCTCCGACCGTGATAAACTCTTTTTAGATTATGCTTTTGATCGACAAGCTCTCTTTGATATCTTTCCTACCATGTCTTTTGAACTCTTTCAAGTTCTTCGACATGCTCTCGCTATCGATCCTTCAAACCGTTCCTTATCTGCAATGCGCAAAGCTCTCGAATCTCTTAGTAGCTGGACTACTGATGATGAGGAGGAAGCCATTCTTTCTTCAAATGCCCCAACAACAACAACAAACAACAACAACGATCCTTTACTACTAATTGACGACGATAATGACTTTAATGAACAACAACAAACTACTAATTCTAATGATTCCAATCTTGCCTTCAGCTTACCTACCGAATATCGCGAACCCCTTCGAACTCCTTCAATTATGAAGACATCTTTCCATGCAAAAGCTCAAGATTTCCCTTGGGATAACTTGAATCAAGCATTTACTCCGCCTGCATTTACAACCGGATTTTTAGATGCCCGCAACAACAACAACAACAAAAAGTATCATCATAAATCTCATCATGCAAAGCCTCATGGAAGCTCTGGTGCGAGTACTTTGACTTCAATCGATGAATACGATGCAATCACTTCGACCTCGACATCTCCTTCCGTTTCGACTCCTTCCAACCATTCTACAGTTTTGTTTGAACCAATTTTGCCTGTCCATATTACAAAGGAAAATGATGTGGTTGCTCCTGTCCAGCGACAACATTCACCTCCCCCTCCTGCTCCTTCCATCAAGTATATTCCTCCCTCTAAACGTGGTGACCATGTTATTAAGAGCAATCTTGCTCAAGCAATCTCTGATTTGAAAATGGAACAATGTGATGATGATCATCAACCTGCAAAATACATTCCTCCTTCTCGTCGTCACCACATTGGCGACTCTGTGAATGATTCTGATCATGCTAGTAAATCATACCATAATGATCATGGGATTGAACAACAAAGATGGAGAAGAAAAACTTCTGCTGACAATCATCATCATCAGAAATCTCGTTCAAGACCTCCTCCATCAAAAGAGAGCCGGCATATGGAACAAGCCTCGACCTCTCGTTGGTCCAGGCAACTTGCGACATCTATGCCTGCCGACGTCTATAATGGAAAGGGCAAAATCTCCAAGCCTTGGAATGAGATTGATACTGATGACGATGGAAATCTGACTGATCATCATCACTCTAGTCGCAATATTCCATCCCACAACAGAAGGCAACTCTCGCCTCCTTTCTACAGGACTACAGCAACAACAAAGAAGTCAAACGGTGGTGTATTTATTCGACCCCTTGGAGAATCTGATTTATCTGCCTCTCAAGGTTTCGACAAGTCTCCTTATATCCACCAACATCATAAACTGCCCGATAACCACACTCCCTTGGGAAGGCATGTTCCCCAGAGCCCTCAAGCCATTAGCACTGATCCAATTGCAGATTGGATGTCCACTCATTGGGAAGATTAGATTGAGACTGAGTTTCTATTTTTTGGAGGAGGGGTATCGCTACCGGTTTTTTTTTTTTTTTTTTTTTTTTTTTTTTTTTTTTTTTTTTTTTTTTTTTTTTTTTTTTTTTTGTTTTCGCTACATTGACAATTTATTCATATTATCTATACATACTCATGAAGGTTTTCTTTTTTTCTTTTTCCTTTTATTTTTATTGTTTTGTTCTTTCTTTTTTAAAATTTGGAAACTACAGATTTGAGGAGTTTTAACTGGAGGAAGGGGTTTTCTTTTTATTCATTTTCATTTTTATTTTTTCTGTCTCTGCCTGATCAGCTTTGATCGGATCCTACTCTCTCCTGAAGTTGTTTTTATAAAAATCTTCGCTCTTTTTTGCTCTTTGCTTTTTAAGGAGGAAGAAATATTATTTGTGGAAAAAAGAATCATGCCCGGTAGTAGAAGGGGCAGTTTAAATAGATGATGATAACAATGAAGTTGAGAAAAACAAAGAATTCCAATGTTCCGTGTAGGAGTAGTTTGCCTACTTTTCTTCCTTCTTATCAAATCTATGATGCGAAAGAGAGCAAGTGTGCTTTCCCCCGCTCACTGTTGGATGGATGATGTTTATTTATTTACATCAGTAAACTTTCATCATATGAGACTAGTGTTGATATTTAGTGTTCTAGTCAATCCTCCCGACTTTTCCTATATTTGGAAAGAAACGGTGCTATAAACGGGGCCTAGTATGGGTTAGTGCGCCGCCCGCCCCCGCTAGTCCCACAATGGTTTTGAACTTTATCGGAAGCGAATCCCCTTACCATACATGATCGACAAAATGTTGCTGATTGTGTTTGAACGGGTCAGTCACGACCTCACTACGTACAGATTTTTTCTTCTGGTCTATTGAGAATCAATTCGATGGTATAGTATATAAATAATGAAGAGGTCTGTACTCGTGGGTAAACCGACTGTCCTCCTATCTTTCTGTTTATTGAGAGCCTATCGCAAATGACTAAAAGTTAACCTTGAAAAGACATGAATTATATTGCTCGTTATCGGGTAGCATGCTTTTTATGATTGGCAAGGATTTCGGCCATTACCCGTGTTGGCCTGGTTACGGGTTTAGTGTGACACCAGGCCGGATCGGGAAATAATGGGTTGCGATGAGGATAAACACACACACACACAAACACACAACCAAAACCTTAGGTTTTTGTATCTTTCGGGAAACAGTTTGCTCCACTACAGTACAGTACAGATCCTGTCAAAAGAAAGGCCGGTTGGATTCTAGCCTTGCACTTGTGCAGGAAAGGCTTCAATCTCTTATTGCATTACAGTTTTTGATTCCTTCTAGGTCACTTCCGTTTGTTTACTCACACCCTGGCCCAACCCTTGTCTGTGAGCACATGTTGAGCAGACAACCATTCAGAATAAGATGCGAACTACCAACCTCGCTCTTGTTAACTCGTCTGATCAAAGTACTCTAGGATGCCCTCCACAGCAAGTCTTGGAACTCTCCGCAGCACATGATATCGAATCAGGAATATCAAAACCACCATCATCACGACAGTCATCAGGTACAAAATTTTATCATCCGACATCACTTTTAACCACCACTGGGCAGTATTTAAATCGATTATGGTCCTCTCTTCGTCTTGTTACAAGACCTCCGCAATTCACTTTCTCACTTGGAGGTATTCTATCATTGAGTGGCCAGATATCTAGTCTGGTAATTATAGTATTGACCATCATATACGCATGCAAAATTCGAGACACCCTTTCAACTGTTTCCAACCCCTCCTCTGCTCATTGGACCCTCCATATATTTCTTGTTGGTGCATCATGCCTCATCTCTTTTGAAGGATTAAGTTTCCTTTCATCCGCATTGAGCCTCTGGTTACCAACAAGGCTTGTGTTTGTCATGTTTGGGTTTTCAACTATCTTGTCAATGATTTCTGGTGCTTTACTATTTGGATGGGTAATCTACTGTGCAACTGCAGATATCTCAATCATCACTCCAATGACTGTCTTACCAAGTCACATCTCTAGTGTATGTTCAGGCCCTGCAATTTTGACAACCGTCTTTGTCTTTTGGCTTGTTTGCGGTCTTTTAAATACATCATATCTTCATCTTGTGTTATTTCCTCTTTTACGATCATACACGACATTGTCTCCAATACCACTTCTTTCGTCGCAACAACACAACTCAAAAGAATATAGCACTGATCAGCGGGTTATACGGCAACACCATATTCGAGGAGAAGGAGAAGGCGCTAATACCCATCAACCCACCAGCACCATGTCATCAATCGAGACTGGAGGTGTAGGACTCCATATTTCACCATCACAATGGAGAAGATCACCACTCGCTGCCATATCCCATAATAAACAAAACAGTTTTGGAAGTCCACCACGAGCAGCAGCGACAGTTTCAACACAAGCTAGCAGATTCATCCCTAAACTAGATGCAAAGGCAAGCATAGCGTCACTCAAAGATCGATCTCGATCACTGGCAACATTCATTGCTCATCCTACTTCAAGTATTGAAACGTTGAGGTCCATGAATGCAGCCCAAACCCAATTGGATCAAAAGATGCACCCAGTAGGAACTACTACCAGCCCATCAAAATTTAATAAATTGTTGATTCCAAGACATTTAAAAAGTAATAATAATAAGGAGAATGATCCAGAACAACAGCAACAGCATACCCCAGTCTCCCGAATGATGGTGGCGGATAATTTCTGCCTTGACGAGATGGAACAACCTCAAACGACCAGTGCCCTTGACAGAGTAAGAGATCAAAACAAGAGTGCATCAAGACGACGGCTTGGGTCGTCACTTAGGTTCTCTAGAGATCTTTTTACCGGTCACCACACTAGTCCACCAACAGTTCAATCAAATAATAGTGGAAGTGAAAGCAGTAATAACAATAGCCCATTTGAGAACTGGGATGCTTCATCATTCGGAGTGAGAGAGCGAGTCTTGTGGACAATGGCCCAAATGTCATCATCCTCACCGTCGTCCGCAGATACCCAACGACAACCTGACGGGATGACCCCAGACTCGGCTCAGGGTTCCAACTCCTCCTCCCCTTACGAGCAAGAGGAGATGTACGATAACAACAATGATACGACAAGACGGCAACGAAGGAATAGTGTTGCTAGTCTGGCAATTGCTCAACCACCTGTGTCTTATAATAGTCCGTCGAGACAATATCCAGCTTCACAGATTGACCGTCCTCCTCGTATATCGACAGATATCTACCAAGAGAGTCCACTACAGGATAAACTTGCTCGTAATCATTCACTAAAGTCAGGGGGTGGGGGCTCGGAGCACGAGACAATGTCCTCACTATCGTCCGCGTTCTCATTATCTTCGTCTAATATGTCACATCAACGGTCAAAAAGTCCAGTCAAAGCAACACTAACCCCTCGGAGACGTCAGGAGACAAGTCGATTTTCATTTTCTCATGAAGCATCAACAGCAACGACATCTCAACACGGAAGGAGAGAAGGGTCATCCCCTCCAAAACAATGGTCCCCCGGATCAATGATATCACTCCATTTAACTCCTGACAATTCTGACAAGGACGACTCTCCAAATACATTAGCCTCATCTGATTCGGCAAATATAATTCTGCGAGATCTTTGTGATATGGTCACCGCTACTGAATCAATCAAACAATGCTCACCAGTTAGACAGGCAGAATCTCCATCAATACAAGCGTCATCAATTTGGACGTCATCAGCAAAAGAAAATCAAGCAGGTAGCAGTTCTTTTGCTTTTTACAATAGCACTACCCCTGACAGACGAGCTGGTGGTAATAGTCTCGGTCAATCTTCTCCGACTAAGGATGTCTCAACACTTCGAACTCGAAGAGGAGGCAACGCATCATATTCATTTTCGACCGCTAATAACATCAACAGTACCCCGTCAGCTGGTTCAGCTCCTGTAGGAGGTAGTCCTATCAAATCGGGCAGGTCTGATTCGGTAGACATTGTAAAGACTCTATTCTTTTCCAGCCAGTATGATCGAGAACGGTGGCATAATAGTCGGTCGATTCGGAAGACTAGTAGGATTGTTACTGGAGCTGATGACTCTTCTATGGGCGACATTAACAAAGATTTATGACACGAAAAGAGTTCCCTATAGTTGGGACCTGACACGTCATAAAAGACACATTCATTATATTATCAATGGTTAATATTTTTCATTTGTATTTAATTTTATTTATGTTTTCGGGTGGTGGCTGCTCCTTTATTTATTTGTTTTATTACCGGTTTAGAACACAATTTAATATTCAAATATCGGGTCAGGACTCTGTATCTCTTTTTTTTTTTTTTTCTGTCTTGTTTTCAATCTATGTCTCCTCCACTTATCACTTACTTACGATATAGTTTTCTATCATTTTGATAATAAGGAGACAGTTTTCAGTGACTACAAATACCAAAGTCAATAAACATTTGTGTGTGCTGATCCATTCTTAATAACCTTTTCTTAGTTTAAGTTCCTAGATGAGCTTAGCTTCAAAAAACCTAGGTGTCTACTTCGTTTCACTTATGTTCGGCTCCAAATGTCAAAACAAATCCCCTAGTATCTGACTGAAAACACAACTGTTCTTTTTTTTTTCTTCCAGTAGAGAATAAGCTACATGAAACCGAATCTATACATGGATAATGGTCAAAGTCAAGTGTAGATAGAGGAGTTTTGTAAGCCACTAAACATTAAACTTTTAATTGGACCACCACTGGGAAGCTTTTCCTTCTTTTGAAGCTTACAATAATTTCTCTTTTGCTCAACATGGGAATTAGTGTTAAGGAGTTAACCTACTGCACATTCCTGTTTTTGACTCTACTCGATATTAAATGAAACCATCAGGAAAAATGAGTGGTACATTAATAACGGTTTAGAAAAAAAAACAAGACATAGAGCTCCATATTTTTCATAACGGTAACTGTGACCAGGCGGACCAAAATTCATCGCGTCTTTTAGTGCGCCGACCATTTTTTTCCCTGAGGGTTATTCAAACAAAAAGAATCAAAGTGGTAATCGTGATTTTAGGGGAAGGCCTTATTTATGCTTTGACATCTAATTAAGCTTAGTGTTTGACGCCCAAACTTAATTTCAAGTCCTTTAAGCCCGATTGGGTAATAATTGATATCCTAATAAAGCTAGACGAAATCTGCCAAGAGGAATTGAAGAAGAGGGAAAACTACTAATTTCAAGACTAAAATCATGTCAAAACTTGACTAGTCGTAGCACCAATGGCCAAAAGTATATGTGTTGTGTAATACCGAGATTCTCCAGACCCTGCCACTATAGCCTCGCCCCCTAAGCCAATCTTTGTGGGTGGGTTGGGCCCACTAATAGGGAAAAGAAATGGAATTACATAGTCGCACATCTTCGGGTTTGAATATGCGATGTGACCCCAAGATTCCCGCTCCTGCGCTAAAACACTAGACTAAGCTTGTCCTATCCGTTTTCCGATTTCGTCACTTTGCCACATAGGTACAACCAGCAAAATAAATGAAATAACAGGTTAACTTCATGTGAGATTAATTAATAGTCCTCAATGTTTAGAAATAAGAAACAATTGATATGTTTTAATTAATTGCCTTGTTGTTGCAACTGCCCTGTAATAATAATGCCTTGATAGAGAAATCAGTAGTCAGTAGTCGCCCTCACAAAAAAAAAAAAAAATTCCCTTCACACTGAAAATCCCACCGTTTTGGAAAGGTGGAAAATCTGGATTAAGAAAAACAAAAAGCGAAAACAACAGACAGTTAGACTTTCTATTAACTCACATCAACCAAAGGTTCTTTTTTCCTCTTTTCTTCCCGTTTTTTTGCTTCCAACTCTTCCTCGTCCAGACTGCTCTCCACATCTGCACACAAAATTTGCCGATTGTTTTCTTGAAGGAGGCAGGCATACATATAATGGTCATATCGACACGACCACGGCGGAGTAAACTGGTTAAGGAGTCTGTTCAACCTATCAAATATGAAATTCCTCGGCCATCCCCAAGTAGTATAGGTGAGTACTAGTGCTGTCATATTTTTGTTTCTGCTCTGTTTTTTGTCTCTTTCTCTTTTCTTTTTTCCCCCTTTCGTCTATTCGAATCTCAGTTCATTGCTGTCCCTCCCTACCCGATGGCCGATTTTTTCAAGGAGATGATGCTTGTTGAGCTGGTGGAGTCTCATTTGGTGTGGGGCTGTTTGGTGTTGCATATACCGCAAAACCTCACAATTTGCTTCCTACTTAATCAGACACTTCAGCTATAATCATCGAAATTTCCAAGTAATGCACGAAATATATGATATTCTGTTAGTGCGTGGCCTATGTATTTGAATTATATCGCCTCGATGATGCATTGATTTGGCTTGCCGTTTTACCTCCCATGGAACATCTTTATCTTTCAAACCGACTCATTCTAAGCTCCCATTCCAACCTAATACAGAGGGAACAATACGACTTCCTAATTCACTGGTGCTTCTTACTATTCCATCCTAGGACACTACGACACTACTTTTTTTCCTACAGCTAAAACTTCAATCACGGTGCAGAATACGACACTTGTGACTCTGATTTCAATCTCTTCATCTCTTATAATCTTCCGCGCCACCGTGTTCGATTTTTTTTTTTGATGATAAAGAAGTTTAAGAGAAAAGGCAAAGTCATAATTGTCAGCAACACAGTATGACATGAGTACCGCCACTTCTATATGCTCGGAACAAACAAAATTTCCTTGGGTCAGCTTTTTCTACACTTACCCGTTTGTGTCATTTTGGTTCTCTTCTAGACACAATAGGCTTACGCCAGGATTGGAAAACCTAGCAAAGACTAGTCCCAAATCAGCTTTAGCATTTTGGTGGGGTCTGGAGGTCCCTGATAATAATCTCGTTTACAATATGCTCTAATCTTGGCTCCAGCAATCAGGAATGCGGAGCCTAAACCATCTTTGGGAAAGCGGGTGACGCTAAGCTAATCAAGATTTCGAGGCTGTGCGGCGCGTGCACGTGACACCACCTTTACAACAAGCACCTTAATTTGCGTTAATCTCTCTAATCCTAATTGGGTTTAGACTGCATTGGGAATTTGAGAGATGAGGGATAGAGAATTCCAAGGCAATGGACCAGGTTTTTTACCTATAATGGCTATTTTTATACAACTTCATCTCGGTACGGGAATATAAGGGAGGGGGGCTCATTTCTTTTTTTTTAAAATCGTTTTCATAAAATTTGAATTTTTTTTATTTGGGGCTTATTGTCTTTTCCATCTCATTCAATATTCCTTTATCTGTTTATTATTGATGTTATCAAAGGCTGACTTCGGCTCGATGCCATTATTAATTACTACAGACTCTGATGAAGATACAGGATCTAGTGAAGAAGATGAAGGAGACGACTTTCTTGAAAAATGCGTGGCAGAGATGGATTTGTTGGCCTATCTCGATCGTCGGCCAATGAAATCCAAACGGTTAAGGGCCAATAACAGTAATATTAATGTCAGCGTCACCGAAAAGGACAGGAGAGATGAAGAATTAATTAGCTCTTTGGAAGAAATGAAGAGGGAATCACACAACAACCAGGTTACCGTGAATACGACAAGTCCAGAAGATAGAGGCCTACTTGCTAGTGAACGAATTGTGAAGGATGCAGTAGCTCTATTGAGTCGATCAGATATAGGTGCATTAAAGGCGTGGCGACGGGCAAGGCGCATAGTGGAGTCACGGAGACGACTAGAACAGAGTCGAATTACAAATGCGGTAAAACGAGATCGACAACTTGTGTGGTTACAGTTTTTTGGATCCCGGGAAAGAATAAGATTACATGTAGGTCAAAAGGTTCGGACCGACATTGCCGAGATCCAACAAGAGTATCAAGCAGTTGGATCATGTTTACAAGCGGCAGGAATTCCAGAGTTTGATCCCTTTAATGGATATCTCAAGTCTCTATCGACAAAATGGAGTAGATCAGGGGGATTATCAGTTCAAGGCCTCGATACCGTATCTCCGTCAGAAGCGCATCGCAGACTTGACGAGTTCAGCAAGTTGTCAGTTCATTTGATGAAGGTCAATCCTGATATGTCGGGAACGGCAGGGCCCAAAAGGTTATCTGATGGAGAGATTGATGATGATTTGGACCTAATAAGAAGGTCTATTGGAATAGCTCCAGTTCCTCCTATAATTGATGGACTTGAGCAGCTCGAGAGAGCCGCTGTTAATATTGGTGACCTATCTGAAAGTGAGCAGAATCGAAGCGGGTCTGATATAATTTCGAGTCCACTAGATGAAGTAATGCAAAATAAAGGGCAAGAACCTATTCAGATAATTACAGAATCAACAACCCCATCTCCTAAACATATACCCGCGCCAACACCCATGAAGCCGTCACCTAAGCATATGGAGCCAATAAAAATGGTGCCTGCGAATCCCATACCTCTGTCACCTCCTCCTCAAGTGATAAAAACTTCACCGACTAAGGAACTAAAATCCCCTATTGGGATGACAATAATACAAGAACAAGGAATTTCTACTGGCAAGAAGCGCAAGAGGCGGTCTCGTCGTTACTCGATTGAAGAGATTGCTGATTGGAGAGCGAATCGTCGACCATCCCCTGAATCAAAGCCAAAATCAAATCAAAAGCCTCAGACTGATAAGACGATTGGCAACGATATCAATAAACCTGTGGATAAGGATGCAAGAAGGAGTAGTAGCAATATTGCAACAAATCAAATTGAACAACAGCAGTTGTCGACTCAGTATTCACCTGCACCGTCGAAAACGCAAAGTCCAATGGCCTCAGTGCAGCTCCCTCCAATGGCTCCGGCACCGCAGCAAGTTGTGTATATTACGACACCCGAGCCTACTCCTCAATTTGTGGGTACTCCACCACTTGCACCCACCAATCTACCCCACACAATTCCAACAGGGGTAAGAAATAGACTCAGTCCTAGCACTAGTACCAGTGCTAGCCCTTTCACTA
The DNA here is from genome assembly GCA_030574495.1 of Trigonopsis cantarellii. Lineage (NCBI taxonomy): Eukaryota > Fungi > Ascomycota > Trigonopsidomycetes > Trigonopsidales > Trigonopsidaceae > Trigonopsis > Trigonopsis cantarellii. The sequence continues at coordinate 12,671 of JAJMFB010000065.1, read as the reverse complement.
TGCAACCCCAGCAGCAACAAGGCCCGGATAATGAAGAGAGTAATCCGGACTCGAGCAATAATTATCGATTTCAGGTTACAAGGCATGGAAATGGGCCCTATGCAAGTGGCACTGTCCACGCACTGCCTCCAGTTATGAATGGGGCGGCAGGAGGGTATTCTGACCGTCCAGTGAATGGGTATCCTCCTCCCCAATATGAAAATGGGCAGCAACAACGATATTGCCCACCCCAACCGCAGCCAGCGATTGTCATGTATCCTGAAGGTTACTATCAACCTAGACCAGGTCCTTATCCACAATACCATAATGTTGCACCATCAGGATATCAGCCTTCACCGCGGGTAGAATATATGCAACAACAGCCACAGCCCCGTCAACTGCCTCCTCCTCCTCCTCCCCCTCCTCCTGGGCAACAATCAATTTATAGTCAGCCTTTAGATTACCGTCAAGGAGTACCGACGGGCCAACCATTTGAAAATCCTGGTCCATCAGTGGGATATTTTCCGGTTGGAGAACAACCACCTCGACAACAACAACAGCAGCAGCAGCAGCAACAACAACAGCAATACCACCCTCCTCCTCCTGCTCCGCAGCAACCACAGCACATGCCGCCAGGTGCCTTTAGGCAGCCACCAATGGCAGTGTCTGGATATTACGGGGGCCCGCCCCAGAGACAACAGCAGGTATATCCGCCTATGCAGTATGGATATCAGCAATCTGCACCACCAGCCCAAATCAGGCCTCAACCTGGTCCACCTCCTGGTTATCCTTATGGAACAATTCCATTTCAGGACGGCAGAGGCATGTTTTTATACTCGACACCACCACCACCACCTCCACCACCTCGGCAAAATTTGCCAGGACCAGGTGTTGGGGTATCTCCGTATGGCCAGCAACAACAGCATTGGGCTAGTGCTGCTCCTCCACCAGGGCATAGCATGTAAAGCGTTTGTTTTGTTTTTTTCTCCTAATGACCGTGACGAAAACTTTGGGTTTTTTGCTTTTCTTTTTTTCCTTCCTAACTGTTTGGCATATGTATCGGGTTGTTTATGAAAAGAAGTATAAGGAGTTACAAATTTGCAGAGATGAAGAATTTGGCGTTTTTTTTTTTTATTATAATTTATCGTTACAGGGTTTGTTGTTGTTGCTGTGTGAAAAAATTAGGGTAGTCGTATTTAATTTAGCATTTTATCTATCAAGAGAAGATTCCAATTCCAAGTCTATTGAGATTCATGTGAGTATCAAAGAGATGGTCCATGTCGATATGTGGTAGATAGGACCATTGTAAAGTATAGGAAGAATCGATGTGTGGAGAATTGCGTAGAGGAGTGATGATTTTTGGGGCGATTGAAGGAAATTGATGAAATTCCTCAATTATTTGATTGAAGTGGACAGGAGAAGAACCCATTAAATCTAGAATCAAGTGGTGAGAGTGGTTAGAATCCATTAGGATATGACTGAGATTATTATAGTGGTGAACGTTGCCTAGGACGTTTCGATGGGACCAGGTATGACCTGGTTGTTCGAGAATAAGAGATTTAGTATTGTTAATTGCCAAGAGCCACACAGGTGGAGGATATGTATTCCACCACACATCAACCACCGCCATGTTGTTGTCGGAGTCGTTGTGGTGGTGGTGATGGATATTTGCCAGATGCATTTGGGCAGGCACAACACCCCCCTGATGTAGGATTCCCATGACTAGACCGAGAACCAAATTGAACCCGACCCAAATAGCGAAGAAGAATCGCTTGTATTTCCGTATAGAGACCAATGCTAAAAGTAAGGGAACTACGGGGATTAGAAACCTCGCCTCCTGATGAGCAACCAACGACAAAACCATGATCCCAGAAATTGGTAGTAATAGGGCAATCATGGAGCCATTGTTTGAAGAACCCCCAAAAGGAAACCTCCTCCACATCCCTGCAAGAGCCGGCCCCAATAACTGAGGGAGATTGACTAGTACATGAGTATATCTCGGATGTAGCCCATGAGCTTCAAGATTACGGGTATCAGCATTGTAAGATATATTGTTAAGAATGGTGAATGTACGAGGATGGGCGTAATGGGCGGAATCAACCTCAACTGCTAAACCGGCCACGACAAGAGCTCCAGCAAGCGCGGCAACCCAGAAGTTAAACGGGTGATTCACAAGTAACTTTGGCCCAAAGTAAAGACTTGGTAAGAGGATGAACCCCGGGAAAGTGATTCGGTTGAAAGTGCCAAACACCACCACCCCGCCCAGAGCAAATGCCACTAGTACCGCTGTAAGGTGGTGGTGATGGGGATGGGTGATCATTAGAGCCTTGTTGAGAAGGAGAGCAAAGGCCACCACAATAAGGGTTTCAATGGAGTTTGAAAAGGTATGACATTGATAGGTTGCAGTCACGTAGCAAGTAGCTAGAAGGAGCGTAAGATTTTTATTTCGTTTTGAACCAGTCGTCAACCGGTAGACCCCGTAATCTGAGAGTAGGGAAAGGAGAAACATCCATAATCTCAACCCATAGAATACAGCCCGCGGATTCTCGTTGCCTATCAAGCATTTGACCAACAACATGGGAGGTCCATATCCTACATAGAGGGGAAGAATACTTCTGATCGGGTTGGCATCAGCAGCGAATTCCCATGTTGTCTGTGAAGACCACCCAAATATCCCCCGTGCAACCTGTTCGGGGCCCTGGAAATGCTCGTCCGGGTGGATGTAGGAGGGACCAAGACTAAGTAAAACCCGAGCAAGAAGCCCCAGCCCTACAGTGTAGGTATAGGGCTGGCTGGTGGTTGTTGTCATGCTAGAGTAATTCTAGCAAGGCGAAAGAGGGGAGAAAGATGAAGCATAGCATGTTGTACAATACGAAACATAACATGATTACGCAATTAAATGGATATTGACTACAGTTCTACAAGAGCATAGTATAAAAATAAAGATATCCAAGAAAAGGCTCTCCCGTCCAGTTGGGCACCCAACCTTCTAAACAGATGGGAGAAATGTGGTGGTGAGTTTTCCACTCTCGGGTCTTCTTTCTTCCCAATTAAGTGGAGACTCTACACCATTTTTGTCATCAACGAGAAGAAATTACCTGAAGTATGATTAAACTAATTTCCTCTGACGGGGAGACTTTTGAAGTCGGTATGTTGATACATTGAAGAAGGGTGGCGGGGGTTGTTGTTGTTGTTGTTGTTGGAGTATTATGCTGACACTCGGTGACTATAGAAAACAAGGTGGCCGAACGATCGGTACTGATCAAAAATATGCTTGAAGGTGGAATATATTACTAGCTAGTATGATTGGGGGTTTATCATATTACTGACAGGGGCATTGCTTCTAGATATCGGAGACGAAGCCACTGAGGTACCGATTCCTAATGTACGTCAACCACCCTTGTTTTTCTTTTTTTAACTATCATTTCTAATTATGTCTACTAGGTCACTGCCAATGTGCTCAAGAAGGTACTCGAGTGGTGCACCCACCACAAGGATGACCCTGTTGTGAGCGGTGAGGATGAAAACGATGTTCGAAAGAAGTCTACCGATATCGATGAATGGGATCAGAATTTCATGCAGGTTGATCAAGAGCTGTTGTTTGAGATCATTCTTGCTGCAAATTACCTCGATATAAGAGCGCTCCTTGAAGTCGGATGTAAGACAGTTGCAAATATGATCAAGGGCAAGACCCCCGATGAGATTCGTCGGACATTTAATATCGAGAATGACTTTACTCCAGAGGAGGAAGAGCAGATACGAAGAGGTGAGATATATTTGGTTTGTTTATGCTTAGCAAATTTACTGATGATTTTGATTCAAAATTTAGAAAACGAATGGGCTGAAGACAGATAATGTTAAGCCCTCCCATTGTCTTTTTTCTTTTTTCCTCTCTTTTTCTTCATTTATGACTCTGTTGTTTTATTCTTATCCCATATTATATATTGTCCATTATGAGAGAATATACTTATATTCTGGAGCTGTAGAACTTTACATATATTTTATACGCGCGTAATGTGTGTGGGGAACGCGACAACAACATCAACAACCAACACAATCCACTCTCACCACACAATAAAAAAGCAAGAATGAAACATTCATCATCTCCACGACGACTGGGGACGTCATCACCCAATGCAACATCCTCATCATCATCATCATCCTCTTCCTCCCCAAGTATTGGCGGCAATAGTCCCAGTAAACAACACCACCAAGCGGTTCAAGCAAGAGTCGAGTCCAAACTTCAACTCGTTGCAGTGATGCAAACTCAACTCAACGACATTGTTGTACAATTACAAAACCCCAAAGATCCTCAGTCAACTGTAGATCGCCATATTCACCTCTTACACCAATACAATCAGGTTCGCGATGTTGCGTTGGGGCTCATTGGTATGGTTGCTCAGCAACAGGGCGTCACCACCCACTCGGTCATGTCTCAGTACGGTCTCACTGAATCTGATTAGAATATTATAAAAGAATAACAAAATTAAAAAAAAAAAAAAAATTGTCAGATTACTATTTACTCATTAACTGATTCCATCAATATATATATATATATGAGAATATATGTCTCAACTCCAGTGCTTGCTGCTATTTACATGTTCTTTGAGGAATGAAAAATGTATGCCATAAATTTGCCAAATATATCTCGAAGCGAAAAAAAAGAAAAAAAAAACTCCTAAAAAACCCCCGGGTTATGTAGTAGAGAAAATAATAAGAGCAGTATTTTACTTTGCCTCTTCTAACGCTTGCATGCGGACAAGTTCACTATACCGACCGTTGAGAGCAAGTAAATCCCCATGAGTTCCAGATTCCACAATCACACCTCCATCGAAAACATATATCATATCTGCATTTTGAATCGTACTCAATCGATGGGCAACAGCAACTGTTGTTCGTCCTTGTGCTGCTTTATCAAGAGCTGCTTGGACAACCTTCTCAGACTCTGAATCCAATGCCGAAGTTGCCTCATCTAAAAGTAAAATCCTCGGATTCCGAATCAACGCTCGAGCAATTGCAACTCGTTGCTTTTGACCTCCTGATAACAACGTTCCCTTGGTTCCAACAAATGTCTCGTATCCATCCGGTAATGACATGATAAAGTCATGAATATTAGCTTGTCGGCATGCTTCAACTACTCGTTCATGTTCACATGTAGTAGATCCATCTGCCAATCCCATAAGAATATTCTCTCTTAATGTTCCTGCATACAGAATCGGTTCCTGCTGGACTAGTGAAATGAATGATCGATAATTGCTCAGATTCAACTCGGCCGTATTGATCCCGTCAATACTAATTTCTCCCAGAATCGGATCATAGAACCGCTCAATAAGTCCAATCGTTGTACTTTTCCCGCATCCTGATGGCCCCACAAGCGCAACATATTGTCCAGGCTTGATTGATAAATTCAGACCACGCAAGACTGGTACTTCGTATCTTGTCGGGTATCGGAAATGAACATCCTTGAATTCGATGTCTCCACGGACAGAGTCAAGTCTTTTCCCGTCCTTGGAATAGGCGTCGTGCACGGGTTTGAAGTCAAGTAATCGGACAATACTCCTTGCTGCTTCTCGAGCTTTACCCATATCTGGAGCATAAGAAAAGACAGCTCCTGCAGTTTGAGCACCAAAGATAACAGCAGTGAATGCAACATAAAATCCAAATAGACCCATTGAATGGGTCTTTAATTGTCCAGATCCATACCAGAATCCCAATGCTGATACCCAAAGGGTCAGACCCTGGGAGAATCCATACCAAATCGAAATCTGTAAAGTTGATAATCGATCAGAGACAATCTGTTTTCGCACATTTTCTTCATATGCTTCACAAACATCAGTCTCACGAGTTAATGACATTACTGTCCGAATTGCAGTCACTGCTTCGCATGCATATCCAGCTGATCGATTATATGCATTTTTGGATTTTTCTTCAATCTTTCCCAATAAGTAGACCCGCAAAAATCCGCATCCAACTAGAATAGGGACACATGCAGTACATACAAGACCCAATCTCCACACAATGGCAATTGACATGATAATACCTGTAATTAGAGTGACAAGCGAATTAAGCAGTTGAGCAAATGTAGCTCCTGAAAGCCCCTTGATATGTTCAGCATCGGTAGAAAGGGTACCAGTCAAGGATCCAACCGAGTTTTCATCCCGATCGAAAAATTCAACATCTTGTCGAAGCATTGCTTTAAGGGAGAGATATCGAACAGATCTCACCAAGGATTCACCAACCCGTGAAAAGGAGAGAAACATAAGTTGGTACGCAATGTATTCCACACATCCAAGCATGAAAAACATGCCTGAAAATAGATTGATTCGATTCCGCATTTTGCCATACTCCGTAGGAGGGAGTCCAAATACACTCATGCACTCTCCAAACAGTACTGCCAAGACAGGGTAGCCAAATCCATTGATGACAGATAGAGCCACTCCGAAAAAGAGAAGTCCATAGCTGCCCTTGGTCAACAAGAAGATTCGATGAATCAAGTGGAAAACGGAATATCGAGGATTCATATCGTACTGGCTCATTTCCTGCCTGCTGGCAACACTTCGGTTGGTACGAGTGATTTGAAGAACATTCTCTTTTTCTTGCGTATGATAAGCATGTACCTCATCATCATTTGCAATCTGAGTCACAGAATTATCAACACTGGCATTACTGCTAGCCACATGAGTGGTGGGACCACCCTTGAGCCGAATTTGCTGAGCTTCTACAAGCTTGTAGTAATGACCACGTTTGTCAATCAGTTCCTGATGTTTTCCTTGCTCGATAATCTCTCCTCCAGACATGACGACAATTTTATCAGCATCCTTAATAGTTGAAAGACGATGAGCAATCACAATAGTAGTTCTATTTTTGGATGCCCGATCCAAAGCTTCCTGTACAAGCCCTTCACTCTTTGTATCAAGAGCAGAAGTTGCCTCATCAAGAAGTAAGATTTTCGGTTGACTCACAATGGCACGAGCAATAGCAATACGTTGTTTTTGTCCTCCAGACATCAAGAATCCTCGGTCACCAACTGATGTTTCTAGACCTTCTGGTAGGGCCTGGATAAAATCATAAGCGTTTGCCTCTTTGCATGCCTCGATGACCCGTTCTCGTTTCTTTTCTTCTGGTTCAGATTCAAATGGAGAACCAATGAGTCCATGAGCAATATTTTCATATACAGAACAAGCAAATAAAGTTGGTTCCTGAGAGACAAGAGCAATCTGCGATCTTAACCATTTAATATTGAGTTCATTGATGTCATGTCCATCAATCAAGACCTTGCCAGCGAGAGGTAAATAGAAACGTTCTAAAATACCCACAATTGTTGATTTTCCTGAACCACTAGCTCCAACAAGGGCAACAATATTACCCTTGGGGACTTTGAGACTCAAATCCTTGAGAATCAAAGCATCAGGTCTTGAGGGATAAATGAATCGCACATGTTGAAGTTCGATATCTCCTTCCAAATTGGGAAGAGTAAGACCTTGGTCAGAGTAAGAGTCAATGGGCGGTACCCGGTCGATTGTAGATAGAATTTTCTGTCCAGCAGCTGTGGCAGAAGCGATTGCTTGGAAATGAGGGGCAGCTTGGCCTAAAGCGAAGGAACCAATAATAATAGCAAACAAGACGGCAATGACATCTTGAACATCAGCACGTCCACTAACAATATATCTTGACCCTTGCCAAAATGCTAAAGCATAAGTCCAGTAAATAAAAGTCCACAAGAATGAAACCATAACTCCAATAGCATTCTGAGTTTTCCGTCCCCATTTTTCGGCAATCTTCAGATGATAATCATAGCGTTCGAGGCTGGACTCTTCAACACCAAAAGCTTGAACATTACGAACACTGGATAAAACTTCTTCGGCTACAGAGCCGCCTTGACCATATGCTGCAATATTCTTTCGAGTATATTTGACCACAAACGAAGTTGCGCCACCCATTAAACCAACGATGGAGACGACAGTCCCAGAAAGGATGAGGGTTAGACGCCAATTCATTATAAAAGCGATAATAAAAGCTGAAAAAAAACTGGCAACAGCAGTAAAGATGAGGCCGACCTTTTCAGAGATACCATCCTGGATAAGATTTGTGTCTGAGCTGATATGAGTTGTAACTTCACCTGGACCTAATTTATCAAAAAAACCAATATTCTGACGAAGGATAGAGCGAAGATAGCGAGTACGGATTCGTCCAGTTAGGACTTCGCCACGATCGATATGAATGACAGTTGAAAGATAAGTAAAGAGGATAACGCCGATTCCCAAAAGGAAAAAGTAAAGAGCGTTCTTGTCGACAGAATGCTGGAATTCGGCCTCGGTTGTGGCGCCGAGTCCAGCGAAATAACCAGCAAAAATTTTCGCCATTGTTCCTACAATGACAGTCATGATTGGTAGTAGGGCACCTGCGATAATGGAACAAATGACTCCCAGTAGCAAGAGAAACCGATCAAAGTGCGTGGAATATCGATATAGATCCTTGTATGTGTAATTTTTTTGTACAGTATCGACCTGCTCGCGCAGAACATGTGCATCTTGTACTGAAAGGTCGGCAAAGGGGTCAATTTTCTTGTCATCTTTCCCTTTGTCGGATAGAGAACTCTTCTCAGTATCATTATTGTTGTTTGATTTTGATTTCCGCCGCTTGAACTTGGTGAAGAATCCCGATTTAGGAGGTTCTTTTTCCTTCATTGTAGAAGAGACGTCACTACGGGCAGGAGACGAGTCAGCCAATGAGCTATTTCCGGTAGTTGTTGTCCTTTCCGGCACGATCTCTGTCTCTGCACCCATTTTCTTCTCCTCCATCATCTAAGGTGATTTTAGTTAGCAAGATCCTTTGTCTGAAACACAAGGGTGAAACACATACACCAGATGGGGATTTACTATCAGAAACAAGAGCCCTCTTCACAGACAAATCAGATAATAACAAAAAAACAGAAAAGGAGCAAAAACTTATTTCCCGAGTTGTCGTTTCAAGATATTTTTTGATTCACAGCTTTTATTTGTATGAGATGGCCGTGCCACGCAATACAGAGTTGAGATGGGAGGGGAAGCAAAAGATAGAAAAAAAAAACGTCGGAGCTTTTCCTAATACGGTAGTCGGGACTGCGCGGCGTTGCCAAACAGGGGATAAATACGTGCGCCGCACGCCGCAGATGGCAGAAGATAACGCCGAGCGGTGAAATATTAGGCCGAGATGAAGCTGTCAAAATGAGGGCACAAGTAGCAACAATGGAAAACTGTGTGACATGGTTGGATACATAGCCGTAAAATGTCCGATAGGATGATGATTATTATTCTCTTATCTCCGAGCGAGGTTATATTCCTTTTTTTTTTTGTACGAGATCTACAACTATTGATGAATTTCTTTATCTTTCAGATCACAATACAAATTGAGATTAGATTCTAAATATATACTGGGTTCATGACGAGTCGCCAAGTGAGATCTTTGGTGGTTATGATAAAGCTCTAACACACACGCACACACACACTTCTCTAATTACCTTCGAAGTACCCCCCTCTAAAATGCTGCCCTGTGTGTGGTGTGTTGTTATTTTGGGGTATTCGTGGTCGAAAGGTTGCATAACAACCGACTTTTTTTTTTTTTGTTTAGAACAAAAAGTGTGACAATCACCAAGGTAACACAGCATATGCCTACCTTGCAAGTCCGCTGGCACGTTTGCTCGCACAGCAAGGTTAAGAAGATTAGAATAATACGGCTCTATTCAATAGGTTAAAAATTTATGAGGAGTTCTTTTTATCATCTTCTTCAAATGTCAACGCGTTTAGGTTTTTTTTTTATCTTTACAGTAGTAAATTCATGGTGACCCGGATTGGCAACATACGAACCTACATTTGGCGACTTGACTGCTCAATTTAGTCAATGTCCATTGTCGAGTAGTAGTTAATTTTTTACGCGATTTCTAATTTCGGGAGGGAGAGAAGAATTGATCGCGCTGAACGCGGATTTGCTCCCTCCCCTTGCACCTCACCCATCCACATCCTTCCCTGCCCCGGGCTTCTCGCCTCACAGAATGCGGCGTGACGCGACATACAGACACGTCCGTATAGAAAAAGAAAAGAGTACCTTCTGTAAAAACATAAACCGATATATACGACAATCACGGCTCAATTTCTGCGTTCCAGTAAACTCTATCCAAAGTTGGGTTATTGATTTAATATATTACAGACAAGAGCAATTGACGTATAAAAAAAAAAACGGTAGAAGAGTGTTCTTCCCTCAATTGATTAGGCGAACACAAAACTTGACGTCAAAAGGAGATTTGGGTTTTCTATTTCCTTTTTTTATTTTTTTGGGTTCCTCGAGATATAAGGTTTAGATAGACTAGTAAATAATAGGAATAGCGTGGCATTTAAAGGCGGGCTATGAATACAACGTTAAATTACTTTTAACATTTAGACTGGGTAAAACGCGTCAGTAGTTCGGGTTTTAGATAAAAATCCACTTCCCAAATTGAAAGGGAGGAGCCGCACTAAAGTAGTTTGAATTGGAATGCGATTCCTTCATACCATACCATGGAGCAGCCTAATTAATGGACGTGTTTTAATCGTCGAATGAATGGAACGGCTGATCAGACCGACTTACACGTTATTATCATCCCCTGGAAAAAATACCATCGCGTTATAAGGTAACAAAATTCATATACATATATACCATGCCCCCATCCCCCTCCCCCAGGTCCCCTCCTCTCCTGCCTAACTGCATCTTCAACTAAGACACCCCCTGCTTTACTAGATTTTATATACATCCTTTCTTTTTTTTTTTTCTTCTTTTCCTTTTCTTTCCTTACACTCTTTTACCTGTTGTTTTTGGATTCCTTTCTGGTTAGGATCCTCTCCACACTCTTTTGATAAACTCAGGTACGTCCACTCAGAAAGTTTCAATTCCAGTAATTGTTCTACTAATCTAACAAATGAGCCAGCAGACCGATTTCCACTCGTTCAATTTTTAACTTCTTTCCTCGGTCTATTCACTCATTTCTCTTTTTACACGTTATTTCATTTTCTATTTTTTTGTGCCCTATAATCGACGCGTCTAATGCCTTGCCGAGTTCAAAGACAGTATGATGCGAAGCTGGAGATGTACGAGCGATTAGCCAACAGTAAAGTTGAAGCTGAATACCGACAAGACATCATGTCGCACATGACATATTTGGATCAATTGACCCGAGCAGACGCAAACATGATGGATTTGCAACCCGAGATTGAATGGCATATGAGACCATACTTACTCGACTTCCTTATTGAATCCCATCATTCATTCGGGCTTTGCTCAAAGACCCTGTTTCTTACCATCAATCTGATTGATCGATACTGCTCTCGAAGGGTTGTTTTCAAAAAGCATTATCAATTGGTTGGATGCGCAGCCCTTTGGATTGCAGCAAAGTATGAAGAGAAGAAGCAAAAGATTCCCACCGTCAAAGAGTTGAGGGTAATGTGCTGTAATGCCTACGATGAAGATATGTTTGTTCAGATGGAGGGACACGTTTTGAATACACTTGAATGGCAAGTTGGACATCCCACAGTATACTGTTTTCTTGAATCCCTAATGGCCACAAATTTCCGTCAACCCGACACGTTTATTGGACATGTGGCCAATTATCTAAGTGAGATGACGTTATATCATAGGTCATTTGTTGCAATGCCAGCATCAGTGATTGCTGCCTCTGCGTTGGCTCTTGCAGTACATATTGTTTACCGCACCCCGAGTGTGAGTGGGAGTGAGGAGGAAGTGCAATGCATGATGATGCTTTCCCGCTACATGCAAACACCAAGCAAATGTCTTCAAAAGAAGTATTCATCCAATAAATATAGCCAAGTTGCCTTATTTATCAATACATTTGTTTGTCGACAACAACAGCAAGATGCAGATGTCAATCAAATGAGTCCAGTGTGCAAACCATATGGGCAACAGCATCAACACCTATTACAACAACAAACACCACCATTATATATGGCGAGTGTAGGACCAGCAACACCATTAGCAAGTCCCGGCGCAGGCGTCGGTATCACTACAAGTTCAAGTCCACTGAGTGGGTTCCCACCATCACCAGCACTATCCTGTACATCGTCCTTGTCATCATCATCTGATGGCAGCAGCAGCAACAGCAGCAGCAGCAGTGTTTTGAATGAATTACGAAGAATAAACAGTAATAATATATCACTTTGCTCCTCGACGGGGAATGGCAATGTCACAGTCGAGATCTTTGCATGTGCGAGAAGGCAAATGTCCATTAATACTGCCAAAGCTCAGGCAAGTTTTGGGGACTATTTTTCCTCCTCCTCCACCCCACCATTGACCCCGGATGAGCATGGATATATAATTAAAAATCCAAATGCTGCAGTTTCCGTCAGCTCTGTGAATACACACTATTAGATTTACCTTTCACTATTTATTGTCATGTGTGCATTTTTGTTTTGTCATTCTTATTTTTATTTTCCTGCATTTGCATTTGGAGAGATGCATGTTTTTTTCAAGTATATTCAAAGTGTTTATTTACGATAAAACCACAAAAATTATCAACAAATTAACTATGTGCACAAAATATCCGGGTTCATACCGAGGCGTAAAAAGGCACTGCGCGGTGTAGTTTGAAATCAGACCCTAAACTACGCGTCCATGAGTTAAGAGTGACAAATTATTATGGGTGTCACCGATCCACCTCCACCTCCCAC
>JAJMFB010000064.1:0-59709 GCA_030574495.1 Trigonopsis cantarellii | reverse complement strand
CCACTTTTCAATCTCCTTTTGTTCTTTTTCTAGTTCTTTTCCTTTTTCGACCACAAAAGTCTAGTCCCGGATCTTGCTCTTAGTATTAGATAAGAGGAGAAAAGGAAACCAGACTCCCACGCATTTAGGTAAGAGGAGGATATATTTCGTCTGTATGTAGCAAATGCAATACAAGAATCAGAAGTAAAAAAAAAAAACCACATTTTTCGGTAGGGTAACTAAAAAACTTCCCAATTAGGTAATTTATAAATTTTATAGAATCTACCTCAACACAAAAGCTAACACCGCAGTACCTGTATCCGTTTTCGTACCTCTGCGAGTCCGGGAAGAGGCGAGGGAGTATTCTGGTGAGATTTTCACTCGCGCGTTATGTAAGGACCTTGTCGATTCTGTTTTGGCTTTATTTTAGAGTAAAAGTAGTCAATCGTGAGCACAGAAATGCTTCATCGGGCGCTACATGAATGGTTGCCTAAGTAGAATAAAATAATCTGGCGCAGGTCATATCACATGAAGTCTCATAATATTGCACTTGTTGCACAAGACCCCCCTTAGGGGGAGTCAGAGGCCTGTAATAATCCAATATCTTAATTCAAATCAAGTCAGGTTGAAGATAGTCCCTGCTCTTAATAGTCGTCCAGAGCAGGAGCTTTTTCAACTCTAGATGTGTCTTTTTTTACCAAGCAGCTAGTTCAGAGAAACTGTATATTCCTTGTCGTCTAGCCGGGACATTATTGCAATCCACAGACTCTATTCTATCAATAAAGAGACGGGCCCATTTTGATGCTCACTATCAGTCATTAAAAATAGCACGAGAGAACAGCAGCGAATATCGTCATAGATAATATCCCCCCCTGCCGCTCAGTGACAGACTTCCCTATCAAATGTAGATCCGTAGGGAGTCATATAACAATCATCACAGAGTTCTTAGTGACCTACACAGCTGGTTGATGAACCATTAGATATCGAGAACCAATTTTAGTTGTTCATATGTATATCAGCTATAATATTCCTCGTACCGAGAATCGATTCGCAAGTCGAATATTATGCCATTCTAAGCATGGTCGTCATGATCATTCGTCGGAAAACAGTTTCAACCGGGAATATTTAATTATACCTCAATCAGATGGAAAAACTGCATTGATTTCCAACAAACTCGTGCACTCATAATGCATTTCAATGGTTTTACCACCAGATAAAATTCGCAGATTCATGCGGCGTTTTTAGTGCGGCTTGGCGCCGCCCACGACGACGTTGTCCTCGAAAGAAACTGATAGCGGACAAAGATTAGTCAGAGTCGAAGCAAGTTTGGTATCCTGATACCAAAAAAAGAACAACTAAATCTCTCTCTTGCTTCAACTTGGTTAAGAACCTTTTCTGAAACAATGGTTGAACATATTTTGCTGACAATGTCAGCCGTTCACGGCTTCTTTGATGAAAATGAGATTTCAAAACAACTTCATAGTGTAATTCCAGATGTCGGATCAATTACCTTTAAATTTGTTGACAAGGATATCTTCAATCCCACCGATCCAGACGTGGCATTTACTAAAGGTGATAATAAGTTCAAAGTCAGGTTGTTTGATGAGCTATGTTAACAGACGTCTCCTATCTACAGAGGAATGGGAAAAAGCTACTGTCCTTGCAACGTTCAGAACATTCCCCAAACCAGGGAGAGCACCAAATCTCAAATATGTCCATCTATATTCCTCTGGAAGTGAGCATGCTGCAAAATTTAAGAAGGAGTATCCAAATGTATCTCTTAGCAACTCGAGCGGTGTCCATGGGTGAGGTTAAAGAACTAAGTTGACCAATTATCTGAGAAACTAATTTGAGAGTCTTTAGACCACAAATCTCGGAATACGTTATTATGCAGTATCTGAATTATAAGCATAAAACTCCGGACATGCTTGAGTATGTATAAGAGGGATTCATTTCAATATAATGAGACTAACACCATGAATACCAGATGGAGAAAGCATCGAAAATGGAACAAGCAGCAGATGACTGAGCTACGCGTGAATGATTGCTGGGGTGATAAGATGGGGATTGTCGGATATGGCTCGATTGGTCGACAGACTGCGAAAATTGCTCATGCAATGGGAATGAAGATTGCAGTTTATTCCCTACGTACAACCAAAAAAGAAAGAGAACCAGAAGTTGCAGTGCCCAATAGCGGTGATCCCCATGGCATTTATCCTAGTGAATGGTATGCAGGACCAAACGAATTTGAAAAATTTTTGACCTGTGGTCTTGATGTGGTTGTACTGTGCGTCCCACTTGTAGATGCTACCCGTCATTTATTTGGTAAGAAGGAATTTGAATTGCTTAAAGGTTCTTATATTATCAACGTCGCTAGAGGTGGTGTTGTTGACACCAATGCTATCATTGAAGCACTTAACAACGACGTTCTTGGTGGGGCCGCTTTGGATGTAACCGATCCTGAACCTCTGCCATCTGATCACCCCCTATGGGAAGCAAAAAATCTTATCCTGACTCCTCACATTTCTGGGCAATCCCGCCACTACCTTGAGAGATCCCTAAGGATCTTTGAAGAGAATCTTCGACGTTTGCACGAAAGCAAGCCACTATATAATTTAGTATAAAAAAAATAACTTCCTATATGTAACACAAACAAATAGACTGATAGAGAACAAGTAAACCATTGTAATAATAAAAGATCAATTGTAATAATAAAAGATCAATACAGATTGGAGGCCTAATTTTTGACTTCTTTACAACATGATAAGCTTTGTTGCGGCTCGAACTTGACCCAAGATGATGAGTGCCCAGCGCTTAAAATTCTGTTCGTCATTAGCTTCAAGCGATTCAGCCAATCCAGGAAACTGAACAGCAGAATACCCATCTGAGATTTTCGGAGCAAATATAGTATGGTGATACCAAGATCGTCCATCGAGACCTTCATCAAACAGGAAAATTCTTTCGAGTTGAAAGTATTTACGATTGATACCTCGGACCTCAGTTAAATATTTAATGAGCTTCCATTTCTCAAACCACTTAAATCCACGATCAAGTTCCGCTTGGACGAATCGAGCACGGTTGTCAAATGTTACTGAAGCATCGGCAAATTCCAAGATTGCTACTGCAAGTTGAGCGACTAGTTTTCTATCCTTAACCTTCTCCAAACGGTCGATAAGAGCTTGAGGAATGACTCCGTGAGCACAATGGGGAGTCAAAGACCTTACCAGAGCTTTTTCGTCAATGGAATCAACCCACTCAGCTGGGAGCTTAGCATCAATAAATGGAGTGAGGTATTCATAGAGCTTTTCAGAATACTCAATAGCACCAAAATTGACGACTTCCTCGTGGAGAGAAAGGGCGACAAGACCCCAGAGCTTAGCTAATGCAGCGTGATACTCCCATTTGGGATCACCATATGTGTCCATCCAATGGAAAGAATCGTAATTGGAATGGTAGTGATAAACTGGAGATTCTCTCGTACTAGAGAACCCAAAATCGAGCGATGCCACACCAAGATGATCCAGAAACACGGAAAAGTCAGATCCTGAACCTAAAGCCCTCACTGTGGCATTGCTGTCTTTAGACCAATGGTCATAAATACTACCACCTTTAGGATGAGGAACTTTTTGAGCAGCTTCTTGAATAGCCTTTTCAAGTAGCGGTGATGCCTCAGCCTTGAAGTGATCACCACTAACAGCGACATCGACATTAAGGTAAGCAAGTACTTTTTCAGAGATATAACCAGCGTTGTCTTCGCCCCATTCAGTTGAGCCAAGCAATCCATACTCTTCGCCATCCCAAGAGGCAAAGATCATTGTACGCAAAGGCTTCCATCCAGATTTTGCCAATTCGCCAAACGACCTAGCAACTTCGAGCTGCACAGCGCTCCCACTATTTGGATCCCCTGCCCCTCCGATAATCCAAGAATCACGATGATTACCGAGAACAATAGCTTGATAAGGAACATGGCCTTCCAATTTGCCAATAACATCATAAACAGGAGTAATAGTATAGTTTTGGTGGTTGAAAAGGTTCACCTTCAAATCGCTAGGCCCTATGTTATAATCTACACCTTTGAGTTTACCAGTCCAGTCATCGCCTAGGTCTTGAGGATCCAGCCCCTTACCATTAAGAGATTTCAAAAGAGGGATTGCATCACGGTAGCTGATGGGTAAGCTAGGAATCTTAGGAATTGTCTCATATGGACTGACTCTTTCGACACCATGCTTACTGGGCCAGCCAGGGGTTGTAGGGTCGCCAGGAGTAAGAGAAAAGAACATGACGCTGCCCCGTTGAACAGAAGAAGGATTTCTAGCAGGACCTTGCGGATAAGGTTTGTAACCATTATCCTCAGTAACTGATCCATCTTCTTGAGGGTCAGAGTATAGAATAACTCCGATGGCACCTCTATCCTGGGCGCCTTTAACTTTCAGACCTCTGGCAATCTTGCCATACTTTGCGATAGCAATTTTGCCATTGAGATCGACATGCTTGGCGTCAAGGAGTTTAAAGTCTTGCTCTCGTCCGAAATTCACATAAACCAATTCGGCCGTCACATTGCCACTAGCAGAATAACCATGGAAAGTGGGCACTCTTGAAGGGAAACCAGTAGTAGGATCGTCAGGGAGAACATCTTCCTCGAGACTTGCCTCGTATTTGACAGAGTCATCGTCATTGAGAAGGGCGAGACGGTGATCAAGAGGATAATTCAAATAAATATCGTAATGGACAATTTCAGCTTCCAATCCAAATTCTCGGTATTTTTCCGCAGTCAATTTAGCTAGTTCCAGGTTCTGGCCAGCCAGGTGGGCATCTGAAGTGTAAATGTTTGAATAGGAGCGAATAAGAGCTGGATCTGGGGTATTCAGAATGATTTCCTCATCGTCAAGACCAAGGGCACTAATTGGTAAGCTATTACGAGAGCAGGGGGTGAATATAGTCGACAACAGCACCAATGATGCTGCAAGGGCTACAATCAGCCTTCCTTTGCGATAATGATTGGATTTAATAGTCTTTTGGGGTTGATTTACCTCTCCCGCTTCAAGCAAAGGATCAATAGCCCTATAAGGAGGAGCGAAATCCTCGAGATTTTCCGTCTTCTCGCTCATTGAGCCTCGCGATTGCTATCGGGGTAAAAACGGATGATTATATTGAATGCCTTTGGGAGCACTGGGCTGATGGTGATGATGATGTAAGTTCCCAGCACAGTCCCATCATCGATGATAGATCATTTCCGATTAAATATGACAACCCAGTAATTTGAAGAAAACGTGTCATTAAGTGAGGCTGTTCTACTGGGGGGGTATGTACATATGTATATATAAATAGTGGGTTCATTCTGTTTGGGCGGTATTAGTATCTTTCTTCATAAATCCTTGAGACCAGTTATAAAAATATCCCGAAACAGATTGATTTTAATAAAGAGATGTCATTCTATCAGTCTACGGCCGAGTTCAATCATATAGTACACGCATTTTTCATTTGTTTTTTTGGGAATCCGTTGATATGTTTAGAGGGGGCTTATCTGATTAGATGATGAATGATGGTGAGGCTTGATTAGATAAGATGGGAGGAAGAAAAATGATAAACTGAGTTAGACGCTAAAACCGTATATACAGTACAGTAGTACAAACGATCGCGTTTATACAAGGTCATATAAGACAGCGATGGGAGCAATCCTGTCATGCTTATGCTGTTCTGGTTCGGACGATGAGGTACGTTGAGATGAGTTGAGTTGATTTTCTTCACAAGCGTGCTTTTTATTGACTTGTATTTCTTCTATCTATCTAGAATCCTGAACGTGAAGCTCTTATAGGGCCAACCCAACAAGTCTCGTATGTCTTAAAGCTCTTATAACGAGTTGATCTTGGTTCTTGATGTGCTAATACACTGGACAATAGGTCTCCTTATGTTGGCGTTGCAGACCCGTACGATACAGTTCGAAGGCAGGAGCTTTTAAATAAAATCGTCAACAGGACTGGCGATAGCTTAATCGACATCTATTCCATATCACAAGTGGACCAAGCTAATGACTCTGTCGATTTTCTAAACGGAAAACCACTAGATAAACCATTGGGGGATCCTACTTCAAAGTACAAAATAACCCCCGTAGAAGATAATCCAATAACGCCTCCCGAGAATCAACTTCTGGATAAAGTTCTAGTCGCCGCTAAGGAGAACATTAATAAGGCCTCAAAAGTGAAAGATGTAGGCTCACTGGTTGTAACTTTTGATAAACAATAGTCAGTAATCACTCCACCCTTGTAATATAATATCTGCTGTTTTCATTCCTGTCCATTCTTCTAATCTGCGCTCCTTTTCTACTAAATCGTAAATGTTATTGTTTGTCTCTGATTATCGCAATTGGCTATTCGGGCATTAAGATCCTTAGACACTGAGAGGTTCGCTGCGCTTTCATTTCGCGCAGAGACCATTAACACAATTTTTCTTTTTCTTATTGTTTACATTCAACAGAATAACTCTCTACTTTTACAGCTCTTACGTCCTCATTTTCGCGTCAAAGCATGCCAGCTTGTTGGCCATTCCGTTGAGGGTTGTATCCCGGAGCTTCACATTGCTAAATCGATCGGCATACACCATCACGACATCATCCCGCTTTGAATATAGCCGTTTTTTTTTTTTTTTTTTTTTTTTTTTTTTTCTAAACAACGACCGAGAGTATCTATGAAATGTTATATTTCTTGCTTTGGTTTTAGTCTTTGAGAGCAGAATGTCATCACTTGCCGTTCCATTGGCATTTCAGATCAACCCGGATTGTCATGACCCCAGACATGCCCATGCCTGTCCTATTGTCACTTGTGCTCTGGCTCTACCCAACCAGGTAGCATATGGTTTCCAAGATGGATCTATCAGATTATATAAATGGATTGCCGGTAAAGAGAACGAGCAAGAGCCGTATTTAGACTTACAGACTGTCGCTTTTGCTCATACTTCTCCAATCCATTCCCTTCTCACTGCCTTTGTTGCCGTTCCCGAAGGAGGAGGCCAGATCCTTTTTAGTGCTGATACTCATGGGTAACGTTCCCTAGACCTTTTTACTCTTTAATTCTACTTTAACTGACTAAATAAAATTAATAGCCGAATATGCAAGTTTAATCTTCCCTCTGTCCGTGCCCTTCGATCAGCCCAAGTTCCATTCCCCCCATTGGGTATGCTTTTATTAGATACCTTATTGATCGTTTATGGGCAATCTTGCGAGATTCATTTGTTGTCAGTGCATACCTTAGAGACTCACATGGTTTGGACTGGGCTCAAGGATTGGCTCATTCCCGTCCCATTGAGTGGTGATAGATTGTTCACTGTTGATAAGGATGGAGGTTGTCAATTATGGAAAATATGGATGGATCAAAGACTGATTGAAAGAGTCGGAGATTCTGCCATCTCAACCCTTCGTCTTGGTAACAGGGACTTTGGCCAAGTTCTCCAAGTACGCAAGATTGCAGACAGAAAATGGGTTGTTTTGCAATCTGACGGTTGGTCGTTTTATTCCTGGTCAAAGAAAACTTTGCGACTAGTCACACTTCAGCCTACTCCTTCAATTTCCAGGAAAGTCATTATAGACACCGCTCAGCTCGAAAAACGAGATTACCCAGTCTCCTTTGGTATCTTAACTCTAAAGGATGAGCTGTTGTGGATTACGTGCAGCGATTCTGGGCCACTGTCAATCGACAATCTAATTGCTTTGGATGATAAATCGAGTATTAGGGTCTTCTGTATATCTCAGCGTAATGATCTTCTCCTTAAAGTGTGTCATCACAAGGGAAGGACATGGTGGTCTTACTGTTATATGTCATCTCCTTCAGATGAACGGACCTGGTCTTCAGATAGAGAATTATCTGTATCTCCTACTAATACTGCGGCTGACAATTGCTATGTTAGCAGCCCTCCCCACTTTACAATAATAAGTCGCTATATGGTAATTGTGTCCTCAGATCATTCTGCTTTGATCGACGTTTATTTACTAAATGATTTCCTTCAAATTGGCGTTGAAGCACAACCCCAAAAGAAGGTTATGAGGTCAGAGTTTGGCATCCATGGACGGCAGCCATTTGACGTCACATTGCTGACTTGCGTCTCAATTGAGGGCCACGATATCTTGATTGTTGGTACAAGTAATGGCAGAGCTTTCTTCTTTGATGACGAGTTTAAATGTTCGGGACATATGACCGTCCTTTCTTGTTGTGTAACGGGAGCGTCATTATTCCCTAGCGATTCTGGCAAGCGAGTTAAGAAACTGGCTATTATATGGGGTGCAGACAATACTGTGGCAATTGCTGACTATGAGTCTGGCTTGCTCATGTATACAATTCCGGGTCATGATGTGCAGCTTGTCAACATATCGACTTGCCGTGATATGAATTTCGTTGCCTTTGAATACGCTGATGGATACAAGAGGGCTTGGAATTTGGGGACAGAACAGGAAGTATTAAATTTTGAGAGTATATCATCCCCCGAATACATCTGGAGGGCAACAGCTCTTTCGCCCAGTGACATTGTTTCTGAGGATAAAGAATTCAATATTCAGGCCACTCTAAGTTATGGGGATAGTGCAATAATCTTTCTGGGCATACCAGCTCTCGTAAAGCAAATTCAAACCCAAGCAAGAGAATTGGAGGCAGATGTTGACCCTACAAGCACAGTAACTAGCCTCCAGCCTACAGACGACTCAATTATGACTGCGAAAGCTCTATTATCTGTAATATATCCGAAACCTCTCCTTGAGAAGGTTTTGCGAAAGGCGACATCAGAAAATGGTGGTAAGGACAAGATATCTCAAGAAATCATTGACAGCATTATTGAAACTGCGTACTCTGGTACTCATGCATCTGTCAATAATTCAAAGGCAGGACCCCGTTTCGGATTGCGTGGTATGCATCATCGAGCCACAACATTGTATGCTACAAAAGCTATAGGTGATATCTTCTGTATTGGGGGAGATATGTCTGCTTTATGCCTGCTTTCCAGTCTTATTTTACTATTGTGTATCTACTCAGCTCTCGGGAAACCCTCAAATGATCTGCATAAGGCAGTTCCTTTAATTTTGCGTCAGACAGTCAGGCATGTCGGTAGTAATGGGAAGGAACCGTGGCTAAGCACATTTGCTAGATATACCTTACATCCGGATCTATTAGTGTCTTCAACTGCCAAAATATGTCTCTCTGAAACAGTAGGACGCCTGAGTTTGGAGGAAGTTCTGTCTTGTTTGTCATACTGGAGAAGCTTGTTACCAGTAACAGTTTCCCCTGAGCTTTTTGTGTCGGAAGAATCAAAACTGGCTCTCCAACTATCGAGTCGAATTGTTTTGGCTCATACCAATGTGGTGAGCTATCCCATTCTTAGGGAGGTTGCAATTTCCCTTGAATTATTTCTGGGAGACAGACGTACAAGTTGCCAGGATCTGGCCATAGATTTGATCTCTCAAGGGTGGTTAACATGGCAATCTCATTTCGACAGTCTGCAAGTTATTTATACCATAATGTCTATTGGTGTTGAAAGAAGCGTCATGAGCAATTTGAAACCAATGCTTGCGTCGCCAAATGATGGTTCTACAGGCAGTAAAAAGTCGCCATCAAAAGTGGCAGGCGCAATTCTTTCAGCATGGGATTATTCTATGCCCAAAGAGATTCGCAATGCATTGATAAAAATTGGAGAACAAAATCCTCATCTCCTTTTGACAACAGCAAGCGAAGCTATGACTGATTCATCCCACCCACTCTTACTGTTGGCAACAATGAAATTGACTACAATTTTGATACATAAGGATCCATCCTTGGCTGGGGACCAACTTGGAATGATTATGCAGGGTCTTGTCAAGTCTCTGGATGTCCATGAATATCCAAGTACATTTGATTTACTGGGTCCTCTTCGGAGTAAAATTCCCAGTTCCAAACTTCAAGCTGTGATTAGCAATCATCAATTTGTTCAGGAAAGTGTTGTTCCTGGAGTTACAATGCTTTTATCAGAATGCGTGTCCCTTTATCCATCAATTACATTTCATCGTGGTCAGCAACGATTGGCAGTATGTATAGCACCGGGAGTGATTATTGTGTACGATTTGCGGACTAGCAATGTTATAGCGACTCTGGAAGATAAAGCTTACCAACACCCTATAACAATGTTGAAGTTTAGTCCTGAAGGCAAATATCTTGGTGGTCTTGACGCGGAGCTCCATAAAGTGATTGTATGGAAATTGGGGTTTGGGCTTTTGTCTTTACTCCATGCAATCACGAGTACGGGGTCATCATCATCCGATGGTGGAGGGAGACATGGCAGTAGTAATGGGACTAATCGTCGATCTCATAATCAGCGAACATCGTCATCTTCATCCATGTCATCTATTGCAGCAGATGGGGGGTATAAACCGGGCGGCCCAGAATCGAGAAGATACTCGCCCAAGGAGATTTCGCGTGTTGGTAGCTCGTCTACTTTGGGATCGACTTCTTCTACTACGGCTGGGGTTGGACTTTCGGTAGGGTCCAGTGTTGGTGCCAATGTACCAGGAGCAACTTCCGATGATTTGGGCAGTACCGTATACCCACGACTTGTCGAGACATATCATGTTGTTCCGACTGGATCGACCGCGTCGACTTCATCACAAATCCACCAACCATTATCATCATCATCAACTGTCAATAAACCTCCGGGAGGAGGAGTTAATAATAATAATAATAATAAACACGCAGGTGCCATCACGCTCGAATGGGTCAGTGAAAAGAAACTCTCTGTTATTGTCCCCGGTCTTGAACCTCAAATCTTTAGTTTGTCTTGACTCAATAGTTTTAATAAGAAATACCCATTTTTCTCAATACACAGCACGCACATATGCGCGGCCTACGATTTAGGTCTGAACATTTTACCGGGGTGACGAGCACGCCCACTCGCGAATCGGGGTATAAAAAAAGAACTTAATGCCTCTTTGGTTGTAGTGTTGAACAAAGACTGTTCACCATTACTAGCCCGAAAACAACGCGCCGCTATCATACAAGCTATATTTGTTTTATGTATATATCACATTACATAAGAAAACGTTATCGTATATATCACCAGAAAATCGTACTATAATAAGAAAAAAAAAAACACCTATGACCATACATGAGGATATAGATTAATGAGAGAAGATATATAAAGAAAAATTATTAGTAGAGAGAAAAGTTCGGCTCGGAACCGTCATCTCAATATTCAATCATTTGCACATAGCAGAAGGGTACTGTTCTCTCTCAAACCCCTTTCCTCAGTTTTTATTCTAAGATTTTTTTCCTTTTCACATTTTTTTTTCCCTTCTCTTTTTCATTGTCAAGATTATTAAAATTTTTTTGATCCTCTTCTCATAGATACTATGACAATCTTCAGCAGCGAGAAAAAAAAAGGAAAAGAAACAGCAAGGTTTTTTTTTTTTTTTAATCTTTTTTTTCTTTTCTTTTTTTTTTTTTCAACCAACCAGAAACGGAAAAAAATGGAACAACACATTAAACACCGAAAGATAAAGAAGTTCCTTATCAGTCTTTCAAATATTTCAAGGAGAGTGTGGTGATTTCTTTAATCCAGCATCTCTGATGGCTTTGTTGAGCTGTCCCTCAGTAACAACAACGCCACCCTCAGAACATTTCGCCTTTGCTTGTAACTCAGAGCAAAGGGTCTCTATGTCGATTTCTTCAAACTTCGGATGCTCATGGATTCGATCCCAAATTTGTCCACACGTGTATAAAGGCTTGACATCTGCTGGGACAATGGCATCAACAATATCTTCATCGTCACTGGATCCAAATAACTGGACATTTGAGACTGGCTTTTCATCTAAATTGTCCATATCAAATAAGTCCAGTGAACCAGGCCCGAAATCCGAATTTTGCAACATGGTTGACGGCTTTTTGGGGTATGGATTCGCTTCTGTACCACACGCCAAATTGAGCTGCGAGCAGAAATCTTCGACTCGTTGTATCCTATCATGAACTGAAGGACCCTCTGTAGGTGTCCGCGGAGCCACAGACTGTTTAACGCTCCCGCTAGACGATGCCTCTGGCGACGAGATATCATTACCACTTCTGCTGCTAAGAGGTGCACCAACAGATGGAGGATATGAGTTATCAGTAACCCTGTTTGTATCATGGCCACCTGAGATGTTTTGATTTGGCTGGTCATGAGAGGGTGGTGTAGGCATATTTCCAAACGACAGGGGAGACGGCAAGGTAAACTTGGGATTATCCACCCCGTTATTACTAATTTTGTTGTTCCCGTACTTTGTAGATAAGACATTACGCCGCCTATATTCCTTGAGTTCTTTTTGCAATCGTTCAATCTGATTCTTTAAAAGCTGATTTTCAGAATCAACCGTCACATTATGGCTCTCAAGCTCTGCGACCCGATCAATAAGACTTTTGAGATGCTGTTCCTTCCGTTCTCGAAAAGCTCTCTGGGCTGCTCTATTTTGGGCTTTGCGCTTATTGAGTGGCTCTTCAACAGCATCTATCATGCGTCTGCCAGGCTTTTTTCTAGACTTGTCATTTGGGTCAGTTGGGGGAGTATTGCTGTAACTGGTGGATGAATTGCGAGCGCCAGTATGATTCAGAGGGCTCTGCATTTCTGGAGTCGCAGATGATGACGACCCCGAAGAGGAGGAGAGCTCACGACGCTTGGTTTGGCGAGAGTACTCATTGCTTGAGACACTACTTGCAGTATGATTGCTCTGTGATGACCTCGTATTGTTATTATTATTATTATTATTGGTAACGACGTTGTTGTTGTGGTTGTTGTTGGGAGTTTGTTGACTCTGACTAAAAGATGATGAATCATACGTGAGAGGCGAAACACTGCTGTGATATCGGCGACCATCAGAAGGGGGTTCTGTACCGTTTCGATTAGCAAAGCTATTAAAATCTCCAAACAATTGACTACTGGAGATAGTAGTATTCATATTATTATCAGGTTGGAGGAATTCTGATCCGTAGGGGGCTAAAAATTCAGCTGAAAGCCCATCAAGATTGCTAAGATCTGTGGGATCCAAAGGATCAATCATATTGTAGATATCATCAATTGCAGAAGGCGATATTGTAGTTTGGGCCTCTCCATCTAGATTTTTGTTGGACATTGTTGGCTTTGCGAGAAGACGATTAGAAACAGGTAAAAGGCCAGGCTCAAAGTCCATCGTGACCGGGATAAAAAGAAAATATAAAAAAAATAGAAAAAAGGAAAATTCGTTTATTTGAAGAGAAAATCAATTAAAAAAAGACAACTCCGAGAGAAAAAGAAGAAACCCTCAATAAACAAGAGAAGAAGAAAAGAAAAAGGACGACAGCAATTTGGTGGAGGTTTGGGTGAAAGTTCAAAATCCGTCCGTCCCACGGTTTCTTTTTCTAGTCCTTGTGTTCCCGCCCGCGTGTACACTCTGAGTGTGTGTGAGTTTTGGGACTTTTCTTGTTACTAAGCAGATGACGGGTGGGAAAGTGGAGTATCTCAGAACAGGCGCTAGTACATGTCAGAACGCGTTATTTTTTTGGTTGTAACTTAATTTCACTTTTTTGGTTGTTAAAGCCGTTTCTGTTCGGACTTGGAGGTAAGGAGTAAAAAGTCAAATCTAAGAACCCATTTCTACACCAAACCAGCCATCTTCCCAAACTCTACAACGAGGCATAGTTAGTTGGTGGTGACTCGATGGTCTTGCAATTTGTTCTTGTGCAGAATAGACAGGGTAAGACAAGGCTCGCTAAATACTATGCTCCTTATTCGGTGAGATACTTTGTGCTTATGAAACATGTATACTATGCAATATAGATTCTGTTTTTCCTCTTTTTTTTTTTTTTTCCTCTTTCTCTCGTCTTTTTACATGAACGGTAGTTTTAGATTTTGAAAACTGTTTAGACTAATACTTTCTTTTTCTTTTTTCTTTTTCTTCTTTGCCGCTTGAAGGATCGGGAGAAGATTACCTTAAAGGGGGATGTTCATCGACTAATTGCGCCTCGAGATCAGCGGTATCAGAGCAACTTTGTAGAGTTTCGGGATAAGAAGATTGTCTACCGGAGATACGCTGGATTATTCTTTTGTGTCTGCGTTGATAAAGCCGACAACGATCTAGCATATCTTGAAGCAATCCACCTATTCGTCGAGGTTCTGGATGCTTTCTTTGGAAACGTCTGTGAACTCGATCTAGTGTTTAACTTTTACAAAGTCTATGCAATCTTGGATGAGGTCTTCCTTGCTGGCGAAATAGAAGAAACGTCAAAATCAGTCATATTGGACAGACTCGATTATCTGGAGAAGCTTGATTAACTCTACTTAGTTACTTCTGTGCGGCTCAAATGATTTGCGTGCGCCACGTCAGAAGTTAATCTTTCTTGGATCCTTTGTCATCCGCTGGCACTACACTACACCTAGCCCTTGTAATATAATCTGTAATTTTAAGCCAGCCTCAATGTAAATCCCTTCTTTTTTCCTTTTTTTTTCTTAAACATTTTCACTTCCTAAAAAAGACTGTTGTTTCGAGCATCATAACGCCGTAGATCATATAGGAAAAACACAAGAAAAAGTAAAATAAGTAAAAGCTTATTATCCATTAGCTCTACTCTGTCTTCGTCTAGTCTGTATACGCGCCAGCGACAAGGGTACTGGATCTTCATCATCATCTTCGATGAAGACGTCTTGTTGGTAATCATTATTATGGTGGCTATGACTCTCGTCTTCGTCACCTGTATGATTACCGGTTTTAGAAGAATGAACTTGGCCCAGTTTTCGTTTGATAGCATTATGGAAGCCTGTGGTCATATTGTGGTGGTGATGCTCTCCAGTTGACGCCGTGTTATGATCGTCATCTTGTTCCCCTCCAGTGGTGGGGGCAAATCGGACGACCCTAGCGTGACGATTTTTTGCTCCTCCTACACCAGATTGGCCATTTCTTGTCGACTGTCGTCTTTTTCTCAGATTTCGGCCAATGAAATGTGGGAGTTGTCCCGCCATATCGCTAGATTTTAGTCTTGCTTGAGCGCCGCGGGCTACAAACGCGGCGTAGTCTGTATAGAGCGATCTGCTCAAGAATCCGTACTTGAATTCGCTAACCCCCAAAAGGATCTTTCCTAAATCGGTTAACTCTTCAACATATTCCACAACTTCTTCCAGAGAACAGCTCGATGCGTTCCAACTCAAAACTTGTAACCTTAACCCTGTTTCGTGTTCCTTACTTTGAATCTGCCGCAGTACATCACTTTGGGTATTTCCTTTTTCCCGTCCCTGCCTCAAAAGTTTACGCTCCGTTTTGTGCTTTTCAGTCTCGGCAACTTGCAGTAAGAGCTGCCTAACTTTAGTGACTAGCCGTCTGTGGGCGAGCCGTGCACTTGGCAGATACTGCGGCAGTGGCGCCTTGGTTACTAAGCTGTCGCTAATCGCTCGTAAGACAATAATTATTGACCCGGCAAGATTCCTTCGATATGGGTATATTTCATTGTTGAGCTCTTTGAGAAGATCACTTCCATATGAACTTCGCAATTCTGCAACTGCATACATACGCTCAGCAATCTGTTGCACAGTAAATATAATTTCCTTATAGATGAGGTGGTAGCCTTTAAATGATCCCTTTAGTCGCGGCTCTTTGAGAGCCATGCGATTAAACACCGACGCTCGGTCAAGCGCAGATGTGGCTCGTTTAAAGGCTTTGCCAAAAAGTTGGCGAATCTCTGGTGTAATATTCGCGTTCGATTTTACTTCTTCTTTATCTTCAATTCCAAACGAGATGAAGGCTTCCATAGTTGAGCATTCAGTGATAGCATGGGAAATCTCTCGCCCAACCATAACTCGGGCTTTTCTAGGAAACAGAATTATTTGGAAAGCAGTAGCAACTCCTCCGCCAATCAGCATAGTTATACACCGCTTCGCAAAATTATCCTTGATAGTTCCTGCTTCAGGCTGGACATAACTAGTCATTGCCACAGTACTTATTCCAATCGTCATGACCATGCCAGCCTTTGGATATTTTGTTCCGAGTGTCACGTAGTACGAAGCCACAAACCCAATAGTACACATGACAGTTAGTACATAAGGATTCCAATTGGCAGCAGCAAAAGATGCATAACCCCAGGCAGATCCAACCGTTATGCCAATGGTACGAAGGACATAGATGTCAATGGACCCGCCAATCGATGCTTCATTGACAAGGAAGCACATAAATCCTATCCATACTCCTCTCATTGATCTAAACCAAGTCGATAAGGAGGGAGTGAATCCAGGAAAACTCGATACCATAACTGATAAACAGAGGCGCACACCATATTTGACGTGTACAGAGTGAAGGAAAAAATCAATAATGTCTGCAACGATGTTACCCAATTTGTACACGAGACGCTTTTTATCTCGTTCTATAATGGGCCCTTTTCCCTTAGCTTGGTTCTCTTCGCTAGGTGAGGTCGTTGGCAACAAAGCTGTTTCGCCTTCTTGGCCTTCTCCATTGTCATAAGTCCCTTTGGAAGCTATTTGGAACCATTTTTTGACTCGAAATATGGGATGCCATATTCGCTTAAAACGTCTCTTGGCTCGTTCTTCAACCATAGGATGAACTTTCTCAAGCATAGAAAGTATCGATTTGGCTGCATCCCGATAGTTAAGGAGGAAGGAACTCAACAGGAAAACCTCATCACTGGGCATAACGTCTCCTTCTTCATATTTTGACGCTACCTCAGCCAGTGCTGCTCTACTGGAGGAGTCGTACCGACTGATCTGTTCCTTGAGTAATTGAGCATGCAGTTTGACCTCAGATCCCAAGATACCACGATGGCCTAAACGGCGGTATTCAGTCT
Source organism: Trigonopsis cantarellii (assembly GCA_030574495.1). Classification (NCBI taxonomy): domain Eukaryota; kingdom Fungi; phylum Ascomycota; class Trigonopsidomycetes; order Trigonopsidales; family Trigonopsidaceae; genus Trigonopsis; species Trigonopsis cantarellii. The sequence goes on along the minus strand of JAJMFB010000064.1, from coordinate 42,934 downwards.
TTTTATCCTTAAAATAGCTCTTGACATCATAGCAATATGCGACGCTTAGTTTGATGGTATCAATACCCAGGGACAGGCTCTGTTCAAGATCTAGCAATGGCTCTGCAACACTCTTTGATAATCGTTCCATGAGCTGTTTATCACCCCACTCGATCTCTTTCTTGACTCTGACGCTATCAGTGATGGATTGAGTGGAAATATCAGGTTGGTGTGTCAGGCTCACTTTACTGGGAGATCCGTAATGCCGAAGAAAGAAATTGTGCAGATTTGTCATGCTAGATGTCCTCATAGAATCAAAAGACTGACGAAGACTTGTATGACTGGATCTCCGACTATTATCCCCGCTTTGAGGACTGTCGCTACCCGTCTTACTACCAGGTCTTTCACCAGAACTACTGTTGTGACGGCTTGGGCTTGTAAGAGATTCAAAATTATTTCTTGAGGCTAGCCCGTTGTCTGGGTTTATATCATCGCCACTTTTGAGTTCTTCTTCTTCGGGATTGACCTCTGCCTCATCTTTGAGACTGCTATCTTCGTCTTGATTCGGATTAAAAAAGAGCGAGTATTGAGACTCACAGGCCCCGACTAAAACGTTGGATAGTTTGACCAGGTTGCCAAGTTCCTTAACCGTGGGTTTCAGATCGGTCGGAGCAAGAGGGGAGTAAGCAAACTCAAAAGAGCATTCATTCAGTGAAGTCATGCATGCTTTGTGCTTGGCACGTAATTTGGGTTTCTTAGCAGTCAAGGATGCTAAAGCGGCCATTTTGGAGGCATCAGTGTGTCTCCTGGCCTCCGCTGATGGGTCGTCCTCGTCGTCATCGTCTTCCGATGTGTCTTGAGATTTGTGAATGAACAGAGCCACAGCCGATGTTAAAACCCACTTGCTTTCATCCAACGTATCAAGGGTTGCAAACCCAACGAAATCTGAGCCGAACTCTGGGAATATCAAGAAGTTAATGAGTGTAATTGTTCCCAATTCCATCAGAAATGGTACAGCAAAAAGCTTAGTGATCATGCGAGGAGAATATGTAAGAGGAGTGCCCATGCCTCCAAAATGGGTCATCATAAAGATCATGAAGAGAAAGAGGAAAAAACGGGGGTAACGACTGCGAAAGTAACCAATTATGAAGAGAGCAATGGCCTCAAAGATAGCCAAAATAATGTATGCACCATAAACGGATATTGGGTAAGTGACCTGGGCCAAATGACGCTCAAGCAGAACGTATCCTATCCCAATAGGAAGACCAGTGAGAACAAGGCATGCCGATTCGACAAATGCACCTGCTCGTTTGCCGGGATGACAAAAAACCGCCATCATGCATGTAAGATAGACAAGTGGTCCGATATATTCTAAGGGTGTGATGGTTAGAATATATTGGAAACAAAGAAGAATAAAGCGCAGAATAGACTTACTGTAAGTCGAAACACAGTATATAATAGCGCACATTTGAGCTATGACGCATTTTAAAACCCTTTTTCGAACCACGACAGGTGGAAGATGAGGACGGATATAGACAGAATATAGGTTGACGACTTTCCTTTGAAAGGATATCCCTTCTTTATGGAGGCCAACGGAGCCATCATTCCTCTTTCGACCCATACAAAGTACAAAGAAGAACACGCGATTGCTATAAGCAGATTCAGAATTTTCCAGGCAGAACTTTTCAATCAAATCAATCAACTCGAAGGAATACAATCATGAGAATAGACGGTATTTCATAGCTGATTTCGATTACCATAAATCTCCTTCTTGTTTATCAGCCTTTTTTGTGATAGATTGATCTTTCTGACGCCGCACCCAGCGCCGATACGTTTAAGCAAGTGCTCGCCGGCATTGTCCCAACTTAGAGAGCTCATCTCTCTCGATAGCAGTGTCAACAGCAGCAACACGATAAGAACATGCCCGTCACTTTTAGCGTATGATGAGTGTTTTTTAACTACTGATCTTGACTACTGAGGGGGCTAATGTGTTTTGATAGACCCGGATAAAAATGCAGCTCAGGCTGGCAGTCCAACGACTCCGGCTTGTCCAGCAAAAAGAAACAGCCACCGCAAAGAAAAGTCGCAAGGAGGTAAGCATGTTTGAGCGTTATATGTTGAATTCCAATCAAGTTCTGACTCTTGCGTTTTAGATGGCTCAATTGCTGGAAGTTGGAAAAGAACAAAGTGCTCGAATCAGAGTAGAGAATATCATTCGCCAAGATGTCTACGTGGAGTTATTGGAGATTCTAGAGCTCTATTGCGAGTTGCTCATGGCCCGTGCTGGAATGCTGGATAATAAGTATGATGATGGAATATTTAATGAGTGTCTGTTATTTGACTAATCATATCATCTAGGGTATGCGATCCAGGGTTGGTGGAGGCCGTTCAATCAATAATATATGCTGCCCCACACACAGAAATCAAAGAGCTTCAGACTATCCGTGAAATGCTGATTGCAAAATTTGGACGAGAGTTTGCAAGAGAGGCGGTCGATAATTCGGCGGGAAAGGTAAATCCCAAAGTTGTATCCAAACTGTCGATGGAGCCTCCTCCAGAACGACTTGTGGTACTTTATCTACTGGAAATTGCACGTGCATACGACGTCGAGTATCGTCCAACAGGTTACGAGTCGTTGTTTCCTAGCGATGATGAGGACAACGATGACGATGAACCAAAGGATGGGGGAGTCAGGGAGCCCTCTGAAAAAGAGCTCGAACCACCTTTGGAGAAAGAAGGACAAGCAACTTTGACCCCCAATACACCATCTGGTCGCAAGGCATCAATATCGTCCACACTGAGCAAAGAAAGCAAATCTCCCATCACGGTAATACCCTCTGCGTCAACTACAGATAATCCTCGCCCACACGTTGTGGTTCCGAGGCGTAATAGCACTACACCGCCACCAGTGATTGTTCGTCAGAAGCCTGAAAATACCAAACCAAATAAAGAGGAGGCAAGTAACAATGTCTCGTCTTCTTTCGATGATCTACAACGGAGATTCCAAGCTCTCAAACGGCGTTAATAGCAAGGTGATAGTAAAAAATATCTAATTTATGTATGAATGATGTAACTGGAGGCATTATATAATGTACAGTCAGGTTTTGCGTAACACCATTAGACGATAGTTGCTTTGATGATTCGGACATCTTCTATCGGACGATCGTCTTGTGAAGTTTTGACAAGACCCATACGTTGAACAACTTTCATGCCTTCGGAAACGCGGCCAAAAATGGTATGCTTACCATCGAGCCAAGGAGTTGGGGCTAGAGTGATAAAAAACTGGGATCCGTTTGTATTTGGGCCACTGTTGGCCATACTGAGTATTCCCGCTCCCGTATGCTTGAGAGCAGGGTGTATTTCATCCTCAAATGTTTCCCCGTATATAGAACTGCCTCCTCTACCAGTGCCGGTAGGATCACCACCTTGAATCATAAAGTCCTACATAACTCAATGTGAACTTTTAGCCTCCAGAACAAGCCAAATCACTACTTACTGGTATGATTCGATGAAACTATGGTTGCAAAAAGTTAGGTTGACTGGAGAGAGAAGCTAACTACCCTTCACACTTACAATGAGTCCATCATAGTAGCCCCGTCTTGCCTATGACAAGAACGACATCAGCTTGAGTAATTATTAATGAAAGTATCCTTATAACCTCGTACCAATTCGAGAAAGTTTTTACACGTCTAAACACTTGCAATCTTGGTCAGTTTCAATTAAACAATCAACCCATACTGTATCTTGTTACCTTTGGCGCGTGGTCGCTGTACAATTCGATGGTGATATTACCCTGTGATGATCGAGGATCAATTGGTTAATTCTCAATGAATAACACCAATCTATGTTCTAAAATTTTACCATTGTAGTTTGTAATTGCACTTGACTAGCCATAATTGTGTGCTTTACGGGGTATATCGATAATATAGAGACCCTCCACAATCAATATGGACAACAACTCTCTTATGTTCTCTACAAGCAAACACTCATCAACTACAGGATCTTTTTTTTTTTAACTTTTTTTTTTTTTTAATAAAACCATATATAAATTTTCTAAATTAATGATGATCGTAAGAAGAATCTCCTTTCCCCCTTTCTTCATTATCATATTCTCCCCAAAGTTTCCCAAAACCTTGCTTTTTTTTTTTTTCGGGATTCTCCATTTTTTAATAGATAAATCAAATGCGACTCCTTAATCTTAATTTTGTATGACTAGCAGAAAAAAAAAAATTTAAAAAAATAAATAAATAAAAGAATGACCAAATGAGTGAGTGGTTAAGAGAATGACGATGGTTAAGGAAGGGATGCAATTTTACTTTTATTTCGATCCCCATTTCTTGCGGAGCTTTTCAGCCGCATATTTAGCGCTCCTGACTGGGCCTGCAGTAAGGATGCCTTTCAGGCTTTGCATAGTGCTAGGGTAAGCGACAGTGTGTCGAATAATTCGAGCAACTTCAGAGTGCACATCTGGATCAGCAGCAATCTTCCTTTCAAACTCGCCTCCACAAACAGTGGTTAAGGAGCCATTTTGTCGATCTTTGGCAAACTGTTCCAATCTGTCTCGAGCTACATCCTCCATCCCAAACTTGGAGCCGTATCGTCGATAAAGTTTCTCTCGGAATGAATATGGCAATCGAGATACTATGTTTCCCCGTTTTATCGGATCCATATCTTGTTCCAGTATAATGTCGCCGTAGTCCAGAGACTCAATTGAACTTGGATTGATGACTTCCAAATTTGGAATAGTGTCAATAAGTGTAGAATATAGCCTGAGAAAGTAATCAGATTGATTGTCGACAATGTTAATGACTTTATTAGGATTCTCTCCTACTGCCATCCTAGGATCTCCCATATAAGAGACGCCGGCTATTGCCAAGAATAAATCTCTCAGGCTTAATCGATCTTGAGGTGCCAAAAGTAAAGCCACTCGCAAAACGCTTAACAGGTTCATTTGATTTGCCATACGCACTCGCGGATTATCACGAAGAATTTTGGTGGGTTTGTGAAGTCGTCCAGCAAGATAAAGAGTGTCCCAATCAGTCAGGTCTCGAACAATTGTATCAACATTTACCACTCCATATTTGATAACCATGCCTTCCATTTCTACATAGGGATTGAAATATATTCCAGCTCCCAAGTTGTCTTGGACCCATGAGACAGCTCCGCTGCCGAGATGTCTCAAAGACGAATAATGATGAGGGTATTGGTTCATATTAAGACTGTGCCAATGTTGGGTGAGGTTGACCCCGAATATTAGATCGATTTGAGGTTTCTTGCCAGATGTGTATGCAGACTTGCCCTGAGAGAAGACTCCGCTCCCGTAGGCAAACGAGTACCTCACGGGTGCTCTAAATTTCCATAAAAGACCTCTTAGCCTCTCCTTAAAATCTTGATCTATTTTCATGTGCTGATTGACTCCGAAATTCTCTGGCAATTGAGAGAAATCCGTAAGGGAAGTGGAACTCGGTTCGTCCAGATATGTTAGCATATCTTTTTTCCGTCCAAGAACGTGTTTATCAGCTGTAGACTCAATCTCTGAGCTATTCTCCTCCCCTGTCAATAAGTCTTGACTAGCTCTCCGCTCCTCGAGACCTTCGGCATCTTGTTGCTGTTGTGGGTTCAACCTCGGCCGACGGGCTTGAGGCTTTTTCCTTGCCCCCGTCTGTTGTCCAAGATCCATGTAAGGCAATTCCGGACCTTTCTCCTGAACCGAAGATGCCAAGTTGCCTTGAAACCGTTTAAACCCCGACAATATAACATTCCTCTTGGTGACATGCCCAAGGACAGATCCCCCACGACGCACGCAATATACCTAAGACAGTAGTATCCCGAGTTAGATTTTGCATTTTCACAACAAACGTAAATATTCTATATTGAATATACCATTGCTCAGCTGCTTCAAGTTTTGAAAACGTAAACCGCGATAGAATCTATTTTGAGCCCTCTACATTCAAGCTCTTCGTTTCAATATGTCGAGTTGCTTTGCTGGGATGATTCGGCTAGATCCAAACTCCCACGTCACTCTAACTTAGGAATACCCAAAGATGTGTAAAGTAAGCTTTTGGAGCTTCCTTTTACAATTATACAAAGGGTGCAAAGCACACTGTGTTTGTCATCAACCCAGTAGAGTATTTAGCCAATCAGTTCAGCTCTGATTTTCTCGAATTTGTATTTCTTTGTATTTCTCCATAAATTATACTTATCCATTCTGTTTTTCGAAAATCTTCATAACCAAGAAGAATGTTTCACATGTTCCCGTTGGCCCCCTTTGGCGTCTAGACTGCGGTAGCATAACCTAGCCCCTCTCACCTAACGCCATGATAGCTTATATAAGTAAAAATATGTGAATCAGCGTAGAGGGAAAAAGGCCCCAAAGAAAGGGGAGTAACATTTAAAGCGGAAAATGTTTACTTATCGCTATCTATTACTCTGAGTTTAGAGTTTGACGCTCTTCTTTTTTGCATTGGGCACATTAAGATAATGGCTATTGGTAGTTGGGCCATGTGATACTTGTCACCTACAACAACATCTCGTATCGTAATTTTCTCTACAGATAAGATAGTTGCAAAACAAAAGAACTGCAAACTAAAGTAAGATTTAAAACTAATCTTAAGAATTTAGCTAAACTCAGCTCAAAATTATTCAAATCATTCGATTCACAGAGAGAATATGGGGTAGAAGACATATGAACTGTAGACTATTTTTAGCTTTTCTGCAATTATTCCTCCTTAGTTTGAACTGGATTCTTCTCGCTTGCCTGAGAGATGTAGGGAGACACTTGAGCACTGACTGTCTCGTGAAGTTTTGCGGAATGATCCTTGACGACGCCAGTGACGTGTTCGATTTGAGTGTCGATTTCCTTTTGATAAGTGAAATAAACGGGGGTTACAACAAAAGCAGTGTTGACGGTAATAAAAGCAACGTACCATAAGGATAGAAGTCTTGTGAGATGGTAGAGGACAAAAGCAGCCCCGAAAACAGTGGCGCTGATACTGACATTATCAACAAAGATGATCTTTTGAGCTAATGACATGGCACAATTCAAGTTGTCCACAATCTGAGGAACAAGATGCTCTACCTTGGCCTTGGACACTGTAACCTTGTACTGTGGTCGAACTGTAGATAAGATACCATTCTTAAACCCAGCGAGTTTCGAGACGTATTCAGCCGTAGTAGCAACGCCGAGAACGACAGAAATAACGAAAAGAGAAAGACGTAGAAAGTTGATCTTTTTTACTAGAAGAAGACCGAAAAGTAGCAAACCATAGACAGTTCCGCTGCGGATTGGGTCTTTCCAACCTAGAATGCTGAGAATGGAGTCTTGAGACTTGGCAGGTCGAGATGGAATGTGAGGTTGATTCACAGAAGAAGGAGGCTGAGAGGATGAATTTGGAGCATGGGTAGGTTCGGGGTGGGTAGATTCCGACATTTTTGAGTGATGGTGGCTGTTGTTCTGTGTGTTATTGAAAGAAGGGGGAAGAATTTTTGCTTCTGGTGCAGAGAAATGGGATGCGGTTGGGATGGGGTCTGCGTCAGAAGAGGAATGATGAACGGATGCCTCGGGTGTGTCTGGTGACAAAGGATAGCTATTAGGATAAGCAGCAGCAGAGAGCTTATGGGTTTTCGGATCCGGTACTAAATTTGCTCTCGAAGGCACACCTGGTTCTTCTTCGTTACCAAGCAAGGAGGTCACTGTTGCTTGAGACGTTGCTAGATTCGGAGCAAGACCCGACGGGTCAGATCTCGGATCATTAAAAATAGCTAACATTATGACACAATGGAAACTCAAGTTAGCCTTTACCGAACTTTTCAAATAACACAGGAGGCACGGACGAAAACCAGAAAAAAATAAAACAAAATAGAAAAAAATACAAGCTTCCATCTTGAATCCCATAATCACATTGATTCATACACCTTCGAGAGAAAGGCTGGTATAAATGATTTGTAGTAATTTAAAGGATTGGAGATTAATCCATAAGACACAGAATAAATCTCTAATAAAAGCCAGCCAAAAAGACGGAAACAAGATGCACTTGATCTTGGATAGATATGACTGCTTACCTTCAATGTTATCCGTAGTGCTGCGCTGTTGAGTGGTTTGAGAAAATTCGGACATTTTACTTTCTTTCAATTACTGAATAATTTATTATTATTACCACAACGTAACAGTAGATATAAGCTGGTTTAAATACAAAAAAAAATTCAGATGTTTTGCCCGTATCCTTCACTTGGACTTGTTGAGACAGCATTTGCAAATGACGATGTTGTTTCCATACTGCGTCAGTTATTGCCTAATTGGGTATGAAATAAACATTATCTAATGGGCGCGATAGGACGATCCCGAAACACAAAAAAGAAAAAAAAAAAGAAAGGGAAAAAGGTGGGGAAGTCTGCTATTGATCTCCACAGAACAATCTCCAGATTTATCCCTCGCTAGATAGATTAGCCAACACAGATAATTAGTAGTAGGTTCAAAACACGGTTGTCACCGTCGTTATATAAATAATCGATAGTTTCCATATGGAAGATTTTGCAAGTTACTGAATTGCTCTTTATCCGAACTATATGACCGCATTGTCCACTTTGATCTCAAATGATCTCAAAAAAAAAATTCAAACATGGGGCCCCAATGAAGAATAAACTACGCGTGACCATATTTCGTGCCCCATGCAAGTCTAATTATATCGAAAAATTTAAAAATTTCTCCTTGTACGAAGGAGGCCTCGGCAATAAGAGCAAAAAGCCATTCACGCTTATGATCTACTGTGAGACTGAAAAAAGATGGAAATCTGCGTATAATAAGAGGCTTAGATACTAGTAAACCCGCACAGAATACTCTCCGAGATAAACTTTCAAAGGGAATTAATACTCTTCTAACCCCGATATTATAGACATTGCATGATTATTTCGGCATTTACTTAGAAAACGACACATTTTCCTCCCAAATCGGTTATGGCGATTAGATTAATCGATTAGATTGTCTATTCGCAAGTTAGAACAACCTAGAAATTAACACTCTGCAGTGAATAAAATAGTACCACAAAACCCAGCTCATTTATTCAACAGTGACTACTAAGCATTTGCTGAATATTCGCTGAAGAGAAAGACTAGTCCGATTTTTTTTTTTTTTTTTGGAGTTGGGGATCTCCGGCGTTGGTTACGAACTACAAGGACAAAGTGTACTTCTTCTGTTTCGCCTGAGATAGCTCTCTTCGCCAGCTCTCTCAAAGCAAACGACGATACAAGATCCCCGAGTCTTTGTCTATTGAGACATGGTTGATCCAGCAGTTAAAGCCACATATCCTCTTAGGTTAGGGCGGTCGTTCGATTCCAAGGCATCCCCTTCGAACGATCAATTTTATGCTTTACAATGTAGGGTTGACATTCCTGCAGTGCTCTTTTGGTGCCTTTTATTATAAAATAGCTAACTTTGGTTTCTTGGTTTGCAGACTCATTCAAACCTGACTCAATAGATCGGTCTAGGCCCATGACTCTTGCCAAAGATAATGATCAGTTCTACATCGACCAGTGTCAAGAAAACAAAGATCAAAAACAAGAACCCGATGGGGTGAGTGTTCATTCTCCTCGGCTCGCTTCAAGAACTTCCACTAAATATCTGACAATTTCTTTTATATAGTCGGCAGAAAATCGTCGCTACTTTGTCGCACAGCAGTCAGAAGCCACCCCAGTGGATTGTCTTCTATTTTATGATGAAAGCACAAATGTAAGCAACTTCTAATCCTTCTTGAAACAGGCATTCTAAATTATTTTTTCTATACAGAGTTTTATTCTTAATCATTTAGCGTCTACTCTTCGCTTGAACCCGTCGAGAAGATCTCATAAAGGTCCGGGTTTGGCCCAGACAGCAGGAGAACACAATGCTACCCCGAGGATATCTCAGATATCTGATAGCCATAATAATAGTGTAGCTAACGTCGAATCGCCTTCAGAAGTAGCACCTGACAATGCCTCTTCATCACAGTCAAATCCGGAAAAGTTACCCCTAGGAAGCCAGAAAGAAAATGATACCAAGACAGTACTATCCAAAGTAAAACCGTCATCTAAAGCCAAACAGGCAAAGCTGCCGTCAACACCTCCCCTTCGGCGCCCCCCACCGGCAAGTCAGGTCAAAAAGTCTGATTCTGGACAGACAAAGGCTGCCCCCACAAAAACAAAAGCCAAGATACAATCCTCAGAAATCGCCTTACCCATGTCTAGTTCGACGGAAAAGGTTAAGGATAACGTGGACGATGACGAAGATGATGATCTCGATTTATTGGCGAATGAGCTAGAGGATAGTCTAGGAAATGATTCAAAAACCGAAGCAAGTCAAGTGGTGATTATAGATGAGCCAGAAGATCACACACAAGATCCAGCGACAAAAACTGTTACCAATTCTTCATCTGATAAGAGTCGACCGATAAGTCTCCGCCAGTTTACATTTGCCCGACGGCCACACGAAGAAGATCTGTCAAGTAGCGAGGAAGAATAAGGTGGTAATGAGCCACTCATTTTACATAATAAGTACCCGTTTTCTGCATCCATTTTGTTTGGGGTTTCATTTCTCATCGCAGTCGATATAGTACTGCTTCTATAATATACGCATAGAACCCTATCTTGGGGGTTAATTATGGTTACGTGCTAGCGTAGAAACGAAATCACTGGATTCAAAATACGTACTATACACTAACATCGTTACTTGTACAAGTAAGTCCTCCTTTCGTGGAGCACGTTATGCTTTTTTAGTTGGTTAGTTCATCCTTTTGGCATAGTCGTTGGACAGGTTGTCGCAGCAACGCGCCAGACGGTCGCTATATCAACAAAGGGAAAAAAGAAAAGAAAACAACTCAAACTCATCTCAGCTCATCGCGTCTAAAGTCGACTTGTTCCTCTCTTTATCTACTACTTGTACACATTCTAGAAGGCTCGTTCTTTTCACCTATCCTCTCAATATTTTTCTGAGAAGGTTGGGCAATTCGCTGAAGCAGTTTTCTGCGCCTCTTGGTAGCAATTCGGTTCAGTATACACGACAAGCTGCTCTCAGCTATCCTCGGCGACATCTCTCAGCCTTTGCCCTAAAGCAAAATACCAGTCATTCTCTTGTAAGCCCACTCTTTCATAAGATGGCACGTAAAGCGGCTGTTTCCGCGTTCTCTACTCTGGAGTCAGAAAGTGATTTTGCCGATGAAAACTCCTCGCCTCCGGCCGCAGCTAAGAATACCAAGAAAGTCGCGGCCAGAACAACCAAAAAGCCTAACCCTCGGGGAAAAAGTAGTGCAACTATTGAACTTGACTCCGAGTCTGACCATGATGTCGGTAATGGCTCTGATGTCGCTGGCAACGACTCTGACAGTGATTTCGGAGAATCGAGTACACCCAAACAGCAAAAAAAAGCTGCTGTTGTCCGTACAAGCAAGCCAAAACCACTCAAGGATGTTGCTAATGAGCTTGATGAGAATGGCGTGCGTACAACTATCGCAAAGCAAGCTAAATCTAATTCTCAGGCCTATCAAAAACTCACTCAGCTAGAGCATATTTTGAAGCGTCCAGATACTGTAAGTTCCAATTGCTGCCATGGTTTGTATTTTGAGATTATATTGCATGCATGCTGATAGCCATCTTTTTTTCATTAGTATATCGGTTCTGTGGAAGCTTCGGAGAAGCAAATGTGGATTTATGATCGCGAGACTAAACAAATGGTTTATAAGTGAGATATGAAATGAGAAATGGACTTCTATGAGAAAACATCTGACTTATCTATTCTTTTTAGGACGATCACAATTGTCCCCGGTCTATACAAAATTTTCGATGAAATCCTGGTCAACGCAGCTGACAATAAGATACGAGATCCTACGATGGATGTGCTTAAAGTTGGAATCGACAAAGAGAATAATACCGTCTCTATATTTAACAACGGAAAAGGAATACCGATTGAGATTCATGATAAAGAGAAAGTCTATATACCTGAGCTGATCTTCGGACATCTTTTAACTTCAAGTAACTACGACGATAATGAGAAGAAGGTTACAGGTGGCCGAAATGGATACGGAGCTAAACTCTGTAATATCTTCTCTACTGAGTTTATTGTCGAAACTGCCGATAAGGTTTCTGGAAAGAAATATAAGCAAATTTGGAATGATAATATGTCTAAGATGGGCAAACCTAAAATAACTGATAATAAAAAGGGTGAAGAGTATACCAAGATTACGTTTAAACCTGATCTGAAACTGTTTAAGATGGCCGAGATGGACTCGGATCTTATTGGTGTTATGATGCGTCGCGTATACGATCTAGCAGGGACGGTGAGGGATGTTAAGGTCTACTTGAATAATGAAAGGCTGCAGGTTCGCAATTTCAAATCTTACGTGGAAATGTACGTCAAGGCTTTGGCCGAGAATCAAGTCCCAGTCAAAAACGAGAATGCTGAAATAAAGGAGGAGACTCCTGATGGAGAGTCGGCCCCTTCCAAAGTACCTTCATCTCCTTCGAAAAGGCCTACTATTATTTACGAACGTGTGAATGATCGATGGGAGGTCGCATTTGCGGTATCAGATGGATCATTTAATCAAGTCTCTTTCGTCAACTCTATTGCAACGACGTCGGGCGGAACGCATGTTCAATATATCACTGACCAGTTGGTAACAAAGATTACTGAAGCAATGAAGAAAAAGAATAAGAAAAGCTCCCAAATTCGACCAGCCCAGATCAGGAGTAATATTTTCCTCTTTGTCAATTGTTTGATTGAGAATCCTGCTTTCAACTCACAAACAAAAGAACAGTTGACAACAAGGCCAAGCGCTTTTGGATCTAAATGTATCCTCACTGATGATTTCATGAAAAGGGTTCTGAAATCATCCATCACAGAGACTCTGACCGATGTGGCTGAGGCAAATGCTGATAAAGAACTCCGTAAAACTGATGGCAACAGAAGGTCTCGAGTTACGGGATATGTCAAGTTAGAAGACGCAAACAAAGCCGGCACGCGGGAAGGCCACAAGTGTACTCTCATATTGACGGAAGGTGACTCTGCCATGTCCCTGGCCGTGGCAGGACTTGCAGTGATTGGTCGAGACTATTATGGTGTGTTTCCTCTTCGTGGAAAACTGCTCAATGTGAGAGAAGCATCTGCAGATCAGGTAGCCAAAAACGCTGAAATTCAAGCTATCAAGAGAATCATGGGTCTGCAACACAAGAAACGCTACACAGATACAAAGGAGCTTCGCTATGGTCGTCTTATGATAATGACTGATCAGGATCATGATGGTAGCCATATCAAGGGATTGATTATCAATTTTTTGCAGTCGACTTTTCCTGGGCTATTGGAAATTCCCGGGTTTCTGGTCGAGTTCATTACTCCCATTGTTAAAGTGACTGTCGTGAAAGGTCAAAACAAGACTGTAATTCCTTTCTATACCATGCCAGAATATGAACAATGGCGCGAGACAGTGGGAAAAACTTGCAAATGGAAGCAGAAGTACTACAAAGGTCTTGGCACTTCCGATCATAAAGAAGGGCGGGAATATTTTGGTGATCTAGGTCGACATCTGAAAACATTCGATGCTCTTCGAGAGGCTGAAGATATACCATGCATCGATCTGGCATTCTCGAAGAAAAAGGCAGACGACCGCAAAGATTGGCTTCGGAAATACAGACCCGGCACTCATCTTGATCCCAAGTTGAGCACTATACCAATCGATGAGTTCATCAACAAAGAGTTGATTCTTTTCAGTATGGCTGATAACATTCGCTCTATTCCTTCAGTTCTGGATGGATTCAAGCCTGGTCAGCGTAAGGTTCTTTATGCCTGTTTCAAACGCAATCTCAAATCGGAAATTAAAGTCGCTCAACTGGCTGGTTATGTCTCTGAACACACTGGTTATCATCATGGTGAGCAGTCGCTTGTTCAAACTATCATTGGTTTAGCTCAAGACTTTGTTGGAAGTAACAATGTCTATCTCTTGAAGCCTAATGGATGCTTTGGTACTCGCGCGGCTGGAGGAAAAGATGCCTCTGCTGCTAGGTACATCTTTACAGAATTAAGTCCTCTAACAAAGCGGCTATTCAAATCAGAAGATGAACCTTTGTACAAGTATATGCAGGATGACGAGCAAACGGTTGAACCTGAGTGGTATCTTCCTATCCTGCCTATGATCTTGGTCAATGGTGCTGAAGGTATAGGCACTGGTTGGAGCACAAACATTCCTTCATATAACCCGCAAGATATAATTGCAAACCTGAAGCGTATGATGGATGGAGAGGAATTGCAGCCTATGATGCCATGGTATCGAGGCTGGGAAGGACATATAGAACCTGCAGGTCCCGATAAGTTCACAATAACTGGACGGATAGAACAAATCGATGATAATACTTTGGAAATAACAGAGTTGCCGGTCCATACATGGACAACTAATATGAAGGAATTCTTACTTAATGGTATAACAGGGACAGACAAAATCAAGCCATGGATAAAAGACATGACCGAGCAGCATGGAACTGGAATCAAGTTTGTGATCACCCTTTCCGACGACGAGATGAAAGCTGCTCTCAAAGAAGGGTTGCATCAAAAATTTAAACTTGTGAGCGCCATTAATACTGGTAATATGGTAGCATTTGACAGCAATGGGAGGATTAAGAAGTACTCGAATGCCCAAGAGATATTGAGCGAGTTTTACCATGTCAGATTAGAATATTACCAACGCCGAAAGGATCAGATGGCAGACCGGCTATCAGCTCAGCTCGAAAAATTGAGTGAACAGGCCCGATTTGTCAAACTAATCATCGACAAAGAACTTGTCGTCTCTAATCGCAAGCGAGAAGATTTGATTGCCGATCTTCAGAAACGAGGCTTCCCAGCAATTTCAAAGCAAGCAGCCAAATCTATCGTCAGCACACTACCTGTGCAAGACGATAATGAAGCGGATGTTGAAGATGACGATGCTGAAGCCTCAAGCAACGTGCGTGGGGTACTTGTGTCCGACTACGATTATTTGTTGGGAATGGCTATTTGGTCTTTGACTAGGGAAAGGTACGAGAAATTACTGAAAGAAAGGCAAGTTAAGGAAGATGAGCTGAACGAGCTCCTCAAGCTATCGGCAAAAGACCTCTGGAAAACAGATCTGGAAGAGTTCTCTGCTGAGTTTGAAGATTTTCTGGAAGAGGACCGTTTCATCCGAGAGGAGGCTGCTTTAGCCGGAATGAAAGGTAAAGCTGGCAAGACAAATGCAAAGGGCAAAGCTGCTGCTACGAGGAAAAGAAAGGCAAAATTAAAGGCAGAAGGAGAAGATGACGTGGAGAGCGACGAAGACTTTGCCTTGAGCAAACCGAAAAAGGCTCGCACTGGAACTAAAAAAGCAGCAGTCGGCTCGCCTTCTCCTAGTCGTCCTAAATTGAAGCAAGCTGGTCTAGCTTTTGGTAAAAAGGAGATGTCCACTGCCAGCCTTGCTGCTGATGAGCTTAAACCAGATCTTTCTAAAGTCTCTCCTATCAAGCTTGACAAGGATGAGGATAACGATCTCTATGAATCACCCGTTATGAAGAAGAAAAATGTGTTTGGTAGAGGTGATAAAGGTATCTTTGGTTCACCGTTTTCGCAGATAGGCAAAAACGAAGAGAAAGTCAGAGAGGTCGATCCTGAAGATCTTTTTAAAGATATCCAAAAATTAGTGAAAGGAGTTGATAAAGCTCCTAAGCCAGACCCAAGAACTTCTTCTGCAGCTTCGAAGAGCTCATCTGCTTTTGATGATGACAAGCTAGTCAAAATCGACAGTAGTGACAAAGAGGACATAGATAATTCTGCTAGCACTCTGAAAAAATCAGCCAGTCGCGCTAAGACAACAACAAATAAGAAGAATCTGCCTCGTGCAAAATCTCAAACTGTGAAACCCTTTAAAAATGCGTCCAAGGATGTTGACTCTGATGAAGGCGAAACCACTGCGCCGCCGAAGGTCATTGATAGTTCACCAACAGTTTCGACAAGATCTTCACGAGGAAGAAAGCCCGTGTCATATGCGATTATTGATGAAGACTCGCAATCGTCTGATGATGATGATCTAGTTATGGCCGACGAAGATGATGACGAGTCGTTTGACGAGGAAGGAGAATAGAGGAGATCCTCTCTCAAGGCCTTTTCTGATGGAGATCATCTGGATTGCTAGTCCTAAACTATATTTATATTTTAATTTTCTCTTCTCTCTTTGTGATGATCTTTGTGATGACTGTATACAACTTTGTTTTTTTTCAAGTACTTGGCGTCGATAGAAAATAGCTCTATTGTTCTGATCTACGCGCAATAATGATGATTTCTTTTCACAAGCTATCCCTGGAGATTAATCACCATTAGTGATGACTTACCATCCGATATTGTAACATATATGATGATTGTATTATGAGCGCAACTTTCACACCAGATGGGAGCATGTGATTTTAACGAAGCCCTAAGGACAATGCTAGTGACAATTTTAGGCTTTCTCTTGTAGTCGGTAACTTTCGGGGCAAGTGGCGGTTCAAGTGGATAAATAAAATACATCACCGTCACCACTACCTTTTACGGGGAAAAAAAAACAGTTTAAGCCTTGCGGACGGGGATAATAAGTCCTGACTAATACTTGTCCATTATCCTCTAAGAAAACGTCTAGGAAAACGGCGAGGAAGTCTAGTAAAACTTTTATTAAGGCTCGACCTCGAGGAATTTCAAAGCAAAAAGTAAAATCAATTCCGTTTGACCACGGCGTCGATCTGTCAAATATCATTAATGAAAACTCTAAAAGCCGAAAGCGATGGAAGTTTAATTGAAAAGACACTAAACCTGAAATGTTCTTTAGAAATATTAGCAACCACACTAAAAAAGACTCCTCCCCCGAACCGATCAACTAGAGCAACGCATCTGAAACAGTGGCAGTGCTTTTCATACTTAAATTTCTAATTAAAATCTCTGCTCTGCTCTATTAGAAACTCGCATTGGCTAAAGCAAAATGCAAGCAATAGAATATTGTCATTCTTAGGCATGCATAGGTATTCCGCTTGCGTAGTTAACCTAAACCCAGATAGGTTAGACACAAACATTTGACTGCCTTCAAAGTCGAAAAGCCTAATACATCATTAGACATCCACGCCAATCCAACAAGACGTCAGATCAGCTGTTTTTTACCCTTTGCTAGCTGCTATCCCCGGTTACGAAGACGTCAGCTTCAATGATGCCTGGCGGGTTTGGAAAATGTTTCCCGACGATCCTTCCCCGGGTTTTCCATATTTCGACATAAGGATAACTCATTTCAAAGTGCAGTATTTGTCGTTGACAAGAAGATCGACTATGTTCCCGAATATCCCCGAATGCTCCCCCAATGAAGAGAGAATTATGATATGATCCTGATGCAAGACAATTAGAATTGGATTAATCGAGTCATCCATATCTCCTAGAGTCAGATGTGAGGAGTATGTTAGTTACTTCTTTTCTGTTCCTCAAAGCAACAACATACTGACTGATATAATCTGGCGGTGCATCCACATTTTTTTTAATTTAACAAATCTTTGAATATCTTATTCAATAATTTTTTCTGTGAGGCAGACGAACTTAAAAGGGACTATAAAGTGACCTCAACAATTCTCGCTTCATTAACTGAGAATGTCTAAACAGACCCCATAATTTTGATATGAATCTCAGATCAAAACTTATTAGAAGTAATTTTCTAACTTGAATCGACAAGATCCAGCAAATTTGTAACGTAGAACTTTCGACGGTAGCTAATTATTATGTAGTAATCTTGAACGAGGAATTTTCTGCTGCCGGACCTTAATTTGAAACATGATATTAAATAATGTATGTGGTCACAAACAAGTACTTAATTAATCTGAGCCCAATAAATGCTACATTATGGCTAGCGTATTCGTTTAATAACGAAGGAGCATCTATCACAATAAGATCATGTTCCATATTCTTGACATGGTCGATGTTCTTTTCTGCAAGAAACTGTGTCCAAAGACCTTGAATGAAGCATCAATCGTTCAATATGTATGCGTAGAAATGTCGCTACTACTCAGAGTGTTTTGATTACTAAGTCTTGAACTTAAATCATACGCTCTACAGCTCTTATATGTTTTGAGTTGGATATACTTGGCAGTAGTTAAACAGATTTCCCCTTTTTCTAGTCCATTGTCGATTGGACGGACAATAATTATTAGAGCGGTCCTTTGTTCCCAAGGGATCTTCTTTTCGGCTAAACTGTGGGTAAAATTGACTCGGGTCTCGAACGTAACTCTTTTGGTTTAGCCTTTGTCCCGCCGTCCCCGGAGAAGTTTGTTCCTCGGGGCTGTCGACAGAAACACTCCACTGCTGTCAAGAAACTTATACTGGTTATAAATACATCTCTGACACATCAAGTAGCAGTTGGTCTATAGTCGAAAATATTCTATGGCTGTTGACACTACACCTTTAGCTATTCACCCGTCTAATTGTGAGATTGGATTTCCCGAAAAGGACAAAAATCATTTTGTCGGTACCCCAGAGATTGGCAACGACTTGGCGCGATTTCGCTACGTTACTTATCGGGAGGCAACCACCACAGACTTTGGCAGAAGATCCAACGGAATCGAGTCAGAAAAAATTACAGACAAGCTCGATAATGCTTATGAAACGTTGACTCCTCTTCAGCATCAGATCAGTAAGAATATGTCAAGGTCAAATAATCTCTCGTTATCAAAGAATTCAAAGCTCGCTATGAACACATCTCATGCACAAGACGCCAATGTGAAAAGGCCTATCGAAACGTTTGAGAACGTTTACAATTATAAATCATTTCCATTCACTCCAAAGGATATGCCACAGCAATATCAGGACCAGATCGAGCCCGATTTTCAGGTCTGCGAGGGGAAATATGCCACCTCTTTTGATGAAAGACATTGCCTGACCGGTAAGTTGACTTTTTGTCTTATGCCCTCTCGGTACCTTTCTTGCCTTTGATTCATTTTTTATTTTTTTTATTTTCATTTACACGTATCTTTTATGCGAATGTATGCGTCGAGTTCTTTACGTATTTCTCGCTAACACTTCGTTTCCTCAAGTTTACGAATATAAGATAAATGGGCAGTGGATAATGTGGGATCATTATAGTGGATACGTTCATCTTACTGGAATGTGGAAGGCAGTTGGTAATTCTAAGGCCGATATTGTCAAATTGATCGATAACTCTCCAGATTTGGAGCCTTTACTGCGAAGGGTCAGAGGTGGTTTCTTGAAGATTCAGGGCACTTGGATTCCCTACGAAGCGGCTGTGATTCTTGCCCGTAGGACATGCTACGATATTCGCTATGCTCTAATTCCTGTGTTTGGCCCAGACTTTCCCGATGCCTGTCTCACACCTGAAGACGAGGATTATGGCCTGCTCAAGTTGAGTTTACCTCCCGGGACGATCACGAGCAGCGCCGCACATAGTTTTTCTCAAAAAGGGTATGGTGGCAGTGACGCTTTTGCTAAAACGGCCACTTTGGGAATAGCAGACAATGGCAGCGGCGTCCTCATGACAACGATTAATGATGGGATCAGCGACGTCAATCATGACAGGTATCGCGGTGAGTCCCTTTCACATCCGAAAATGTCGAGGGCAACGAAACTTAATTTTGATCCCAACAAAAATAATCGTTCAAATGGAGGATCATACCTAAGTAACAAGGATAGACGTGGCGCCAAAAAGACAGGCAAAAACAATATCGATGCAGATGGTCCGCGTGCTAGAAAGATTGGGCGACCTCGGGAAGGGGTTGTCAAGAAAAGAAGATCGTCTTCTAGTTCTAAGTATATAAAGAAAAGCGGACATCGTAAAAGGGCTTCGGATCCCACTGGTTATGCCATGCCGGATACGGAACACATCTCTTTGCCCAGTCAATATGCCAAACAAAGGAAAAATAGTCTTGACAGCGCAGAATCTATTGGAAGCCTTTCACCTTCAGAACCGCGGACTCCACGAACATTTCCTTTCGATTTCAGACTCCCAGATGGTAGCCCCAAAATTTCCAATGAACCACAGGAATTTCTTCAAATGCTTAAAGCTACATGGGGTCTTCTGAATTTATCTTCTGGAAACGAAAGAAACTGGAATCCCAGCACCGAGGGCCCATTGAAAATTGATTGTGGTGGCCAGTGTTGGATATGGGATGGAGATGACAGCCTCTACCTGTTGAAAAATCATAATGGAGATGAAGCTCCATTGGATCAAAGAATGGCTACCATTTCTTTGTACGATTGTGAACCCTCTAGCTATGAAGGTCAGAATGCTATTTCGGATAATGTTTTTGCCAGACAGAAGCCGTCAAATTTCTCCCACCAAATTGAACCTGCTATTGCTTACGACAACGGAATGAGAAGTTATATTTATGATGGTAGTGCATCAAAGGATACGGCCCAAAGATATCCAAATCCGTTAAGTGGAACTGATGACTATTATCTGGCTGGGGATAGACATGGAGAAGAACCACCTTCTCATAGACCTCCACATACATACTCTGAGGCCGATACTCGATGTGATGTCTATGGATATGGTGAGGGGTATGCTGTTCCCAGATATGCACCACTTTACTATGGTGCCGGACATCCAGCTCCTGCTTCTTTGGTCAAAGAAGCAGAATATAATCGAGTCAATGCCGCCCCTAATAGCCAATCGAAAATGAATATTGGGGATTTGCTCTCATAAATTTATGGGAGTCCACGAGAAAGGATGGCATTTTACATTTTTAGATCTTTGCAAACTTTATCCTCTGAAATAATGTGCATATTACGACGCTTTACTTAGCTTTTACTTCGACTTTGCTATTCTTAAGAGCGTTTCAGATTTATAGGATTACTTTGCTCTTTTTTTTTTTTAACCTTCTTCATATTTTGCGTTTGGTCCGGGTTTTTATTATCATTAAATTTTTTTTTTACTTCTTTTAATCATTTGGGGTATATCGGGGTCACTATGGTTCGTTGTTCGGAGTTTTATTCAATCTTTTTCATCATTAGAATATGATTTAACAATAAGCCTCAAATTAACTTGCTGCAAAAAAAAAAAAAAACTGTCTGAGCGTACGTACATACATTATATAAAGCATGATAGGCCCGGTAGAAAAGGAAACATAAATAGTAGTTTTTTAGTTGGTTTCTTTTATGAGCCACGGTAGGTAGTGTAGCCAAAAGGTGAGAGAAGGAGTGGGATGTGGTAGTGCTGTGATGGATCATCAACAATGAAGTTAATTTCGACAAAGGGGAAGAAGGTAGCTGATTGCTTTGAGGTCGGATCCCCATGGGTTGAGACCATATAGTCAAGAATTTCAAATTTAATGCGATAAATTCCTTTTGTTAACTTAAAATCCGAATGGGCCTCAGAATATTCCCATGAAGCTACACGACCATCAGCATTAGTAGATGAAGACGCTATTGGGGAGTAGGAGCCATCTGATGTTGCTGCAAGGGTCTGATTCTGGCGAGAAAGTTTACAGTTGACACCTTGAGCTGGCTTTCCCTTTACCGTATCGAGAATATGGCAGGTGATTGGAGGACGAGACGATGAGGACGCTGAATTGCTCATTGTTATTGTGACAGGTTGTTTGGAAGATAGGGATGACGGCACAGGGGTTTTTTCACCGATTATCTGACCTGATATACGATCAAGCCTCTCAATAGAACGACAAGTGCAATTAATGGCACCTCTCGTCGTCAAACACTGGCAATCCAGTTTTAGATATATAGGTAGGTAAGTTGCTCTTGAGCGATTATCCTCGTGCGATTCTAATTATCTCTCTTGGCTGAGGTCACCGGGTACCTTGTACACTGGTGGAGTATATGGGCGATTAGATTGCGGCTCATCTCATCTTGTTTCGGACATTCACGGAAAAAGAAGAACGCACATGACAGAAGGTTGGGAACACAAAATTATTCCAGACAGGTAAGCTGAGAGGGGGAATAGTAATCTCAATCTCAACAGAGCAATAATATACATTGGAGCAATAGGAACCTGCTTATTGTCTTATTTATCAATTAATAACTTACTGAAGTGAGTATTTGATTTCATAAGAGAGAGATTGTCTAGTCATTTAATCTAAGCCTGTATACGGCCAGAACCCCCCAACTCACTTTGTTCTAATATATCATAATCTGTCTGATTTATTGAGGAGCCACCAGCACAGCTAAAAATCCAAATCATGGTCAAACCAAGGGTATGTCGATTAATTCTCGAATTGCAACTTTGCCCTGAATATGGAGAAAGATATCTATATTTTTGATTTTGCCCACACTGACTCCGGATAATGTCGTCATTTAGAAAATTATTCTGATCCGCCATGCTGAATCACAGAGTAACTGTGAGTGGAACAACTTCAACCCCCACAATTTGAAGATTATTTGTATAACTAACAATTGCTGGGGCTCAATAGGTGATAAGACCATCAATAGGTATGTTCCAAATCACAAGATTTCTCTGACCGAGACTGGGCTTGAACAGGTATGAGCAGACGCATGACAAAGACATATAAAGGGGCCTTCTAACCCATTGTTTTGCATCAAGGCGCAAGCAGCAGGTAGAAAGCTACGGGAAACTTTGGAACCGAGTGATAGCGTCATGTTTATTACATCACCTTATCTTCGAACTCGGCAGACGACAGATGCCCTTATTGAGGCCATCGACGATTACGTTCCCTACAAAGTATACGAGGAGCCAAGGATCCGAGAACAGGATTTCGGAAATTTTCAACACCATGAAGCTGAAATGGCAAGAATCTGGCAGGAACGGTCAGACTATGGGCATTTGTGAGTCGAAAATAATGTGCCTCAGAAGTTTAAGCTTCATCTGACCCTTTTCTTTTAGCTTCTACCGGATACCCAATGGAGAATCGGCAGCAGACGTTTACGATCGTGTAGCAGGTTTTCTTGAGACCCTCTTTCGGCAATTTAGCGAAGACTCGTTCCCTTCTATATTGGTATTGGTTACACATGGACTTCTCACCAGAGTCTTCCTAATGAAATGTGAGCACCTTATGCGTAGATTTGTTTACAACAGAAGACTGACTCAAGGAAAAATTGTAGGGTATCGATGGAAAGTGGAAATGTTTGAATCCCTGAAAAATATTCGCCATTGCGAATTCATTGTCATGGATAAGCTTGAGACTGGCAAGTACTTATTATTGAACCGGCTTGAAAAATGGAAAGAACCCGATCCGACCATTAATATTTATCCGTACCAAAGCCGATTTTCTGGAAGTTCAACAGATTTAGACAGGGTGAAAGAATCACCAGCGGACAGGATGATATACATTTCGCGAACAGCGACTCCATCGGGAGGCGCTCACCCATCTGAAAAGAATTCATATTGTCCTTGTTGTAGGAATGGATCGTGTGGGGCAGCTGAACTAACCAGGAGACTTTCTGGAACCTCCCTTGGTCGTAAAGATTCCCATACCCTATCACCGGTGACTACGATGCCCACAAAGGAAGTTTCGCAAAATGCGTCATCTGAGATATCGGCTATTTTTAATAATAAACATTCCGAGAAGGAAGGAGACCATAGCGATAACGTTGGTCGGGATCATCATCATCACCATCACCATCAACATCAAGTGCCATTCGTGCCAGAAATGGAGCTTCATCAGCTTTCACGAGAAGTGACACTAGGCAGTCTGGATGACGATAGTTATGATCTTAATCAGATTAGTGGTAGAGCCGGCTCAAGCAGAAGGATGTCTGGGGCTCCTAGTCGGTCCATGTCAATGTATTCATCACCATCTCCAGATCCGCAGGAAGATGCAGATGGAGATGACGATAGTGATGGAAATCGTTTGAGGCCCGAAGAATTGCAAGAGATGCTTGAGGACGAAGATAGCGGAGGACAAAATCGACCTAGGGCAGACAAAAAGACTGGAGCTTATATCTTAAATGATTGATCAGTTTATGTATAAATAAATTTTTGCTCACATACAAACTTTTTCTTTACTTTTTTTTTTTTTTTGAGCGCAAAGTCTATAAATGCTTTGTTTTTTGAGTAGTATTAATGCATTGGAAAAATTCAGATTTTAAACTAATTTATAACCTCTAACAAGTTTGGTGTCAGCTGAAATGAGATTTGTTCGGGGGAGCCTTTGTATGAAGGTTGGGACTTTAATGGTTAAAAAAAGATGATGTGGAAAGAGCGATGGGCATCTCGAACAAGAACAACGACAAACTCGAGATGACGGATGGGAAATTAGGACGACAGCAAGGAGAAGAAGAAAAAGACAATGGAAGAAGTATAAAGGGACGGAAAAGGAAATATGGGGTGGGGGATAGTGGGATTGAGTCTCAACGGCAAGAACTGGAAAAGCTATTTCGACAACCAGACAAACCAGTATATATTCCGCCACGGCGGCTTGCACCTGAAGAAGAAGCGAGGGCCAAGCTTCCTGCAGTACCTGAAATTGTCACCAATGTGCAAGGGAGTAGTGCTGGGGCAGGATCAGGTGAATTCCATGTTTACAAGCAAGCACGAAGGCGAGAAATGATGCGGCTCAATGTATTTGAATTGGAACGGCAAAGGGAATCAAGTGCAAGAGAATTTCAAACCAAAATTGAATCATGGCAGTCTAAGGATGATGCAAAAACTGCAAAAAATAGAGCTAAAAGAGCAAAACGGAAACGCAATGACAATAAAAAGCAAATAAATTCTGAAGTCGAGCAACAGCAGCAGCAGCAGCAACAACAACAACAACAACACCTGCCATCATCATCTTCTTCTTCTTCCCAGCAACCAGAAAAGGAACAAGATGCATCTCATTACCAAAACAACAAGATACCTATCGACAGTCCCAGTACAACCAAAGTCAAAATCATTGAGGAGATATAGAACTAGTTTTCGTTGTTTAAAATAAATAAGTGTGATAATTTATTTTTGCCCTTTCTCCCTAGCACATACACCTCTATACAAAGTATTATCAGTTTGGGTGTCATATAGCGTTTCCCAAAAATAAAATTCAAACAAGGATAGCATAGCCAAAATCTAGCAAAATGAAATTAATGAGGTTATCAAGGAAACAGAAAAAGCAACCAGTTTGAACAAAAATCTTCTAAAGATAAAAAAATTTTAAATATGATAAAGACGGGCGGACTCTTGTCTTGTTTTTCTTATATCTTTTATTTCAGTTATCGAGGCATTGACAACTAGACCCATACCCGTCCGTGATTGAACCCGAGCATTGATCAGCAATCTTGGGATCCAAACATAATGCAAATCCCATCCAACTGCGCTCAACAAGACCTTCCTTGTAGGCTTGCGAAAAAGCTGATCCTGACGACGATGACGTTATAGCACTGTCTGCAGGAGCTCGCTTGACAAACTCTGCCAAAGTCTTCCATCCATCAAGTCCCACTTGGTGAATACGGCGCCCAGAGATTATAAACTGATTACCAGAAGCCATTGGTACATCTTCCTCGGTAAGGAGTCTATGAGTCACCATTGCGATGAGTTGAGGCAACTCGTAAAATGGAGCTGATGTAGAAGTCTCATCGACGCATTCCCCAATCTTACACTTTCGATAATTGCCGCTTAAATCCAAGAACCCCGTTTCAGGTCGCAACAGGTTACGAATCCGATCTTGAAAAAGGGGTTTATTGTTCAATCGGGTAGGAGCAAATAAGACAAAATCTTGATTGGAAAGGGAGTCAAAGTTTTTGATAATATGATTTGTATAAGCCTCTGCTATTGCAGGCTCAGCACCCGCACCACCTTGCAAAGGATAGACCTTGACATTGTTGATACTTTTTTCTCCCAAAACATTAGTGATTTCTTCAGATACATCAGCAATAGTTTCCGGAGAATCACCGCCTCTGACAAAAAGGGCAACTTGGAATTTGCCAAACGTAAAACTAGTAGGTTTCGATGAGGACGAGGACGAAATGGAGGTGTCCCCTCCGTGAGGTGAGATGATAACCTTTAGTAAAATTACAAGAGCAATCAACCCGGTAACGATTGTCAATCCTCTTCGATTTGTGCTGGAAGAAGTTTCAAACATCTTGAGATTATAATAGGCATCGCGAAGTTGCTGGTATCCAAGTTTGTAGTAGACAAGACCCACCAAAGCAATCGAGTACCCAAATGCTTGCAAGAGAGTTACTTGAGAATTCCAAATGAGCATAGATGCAGCCACAAGGAGAATATCCTTGAGGACACCACACAGAGTCAAAACGAGAGAAGATGTCTTGCCAATAAGCAGTACTGAAGAAACATTGAGAGTAAATGCCACCATACCGTTGAACAGTAGTACCAAATACCCGACGCGAGCCAGCGCGGCCAAAGTAAATCGAGAAGCCTCCAATGTGAAGAAAGCAAGTGAGAGCATAAAACAACAAACTGGTGCAAAATAGTAGAGAGATACTAATGGATTCATCTTGTATTTGGGGTCATTAAGGAGCTGGTCCATAAGGGCAAGTCTGCCAGCTTCAAAGACAATTGCAAGGAACTGGGCGATAAACCCAGTCAAGTTGAAAGCAATCTCGCCATACGAGGCAATGACAATTCCAACCACAATGACGCAGACATTGAGCAAGGTCTTTGGGTTATACTTCTGGGTGCCAACAACATAAGACAAGATGAGCACTACAACTGGAGTTGTTGCCTTGAGCATCTGAATAAATGAGACGGAAAGGTATAGGTAGGCGGTATTTCCCAAAGCCAAGCTCAGAGAATAGAATAACCCAATTGGAGCAATACCTCGAATGTAGATAGCAGGAGTCATCGAAACCTTGTGACGGTCGTCCAGAATGTGAGTTGTCCTCGACATGATCTGGGTTACAATAGTAGCAAACAGCATATGCCATGCAGTGAGGAAGATGGGGAATTTGAAGTCGGCAGAATAAAGAACCCACTTATTAAAGATGATAACAGAACCAGATGTCATGATCCAACCGACAACATACATATATGCCGGGATCACGGGTCTTGAACCCAAAGATTGCTGGGGAGTGGTTGCAGGATGAGGAATTTCATGGTTCCCATCCCCACCATCACCGTTATTATTTTCTGAAGACCTCCGATGGTCCACTCCGGAGGTTGAAGGAGAGTTGGACATGGTTTCCTTAGCGTTTTGTCTCAGTCAGTCAGACAGACAAATGGGACGGAGATAATCTTTTCTCGGGATTATTGCTAGAATTGGGATATATACAGCCCAAGCGTCCCTATTCCTTCTTCTGGCGCAGAAAGGGGGATGGGAGTGGGAGGAAAAAAAAAATTGTGTAGGCAGTGAGAATTAATGCCACGTGATAAGATTTCAATTCAATTCAATTATGTTCCTCCAGACTAATAACAACACAGGCAGATGCCTCGAGATTTACACATTATAATGTACTCGATTTGCCGTGTTCTTTCTTTTATGCGGTTCGATTTGAACTTTTTGCCTTGTGCTTTGTAATTCGTCAATATTTCATTCGTACAGATATCCTGTTCAGACAATAGATCTACGAACGCAACAACGACAAACATCAGTTTTATATATAGAACGAATAAATAGCGGTATAGAATCCATCGAATTGGTGTCCAGTTTTAGTGAGTGATTTCCGTTTTGGGAGTTGGTTTAGGGTCTGATGCTCCCAGAAAGGGATGGGGATGGAAGAAAAATCGAGATGAGTTTGTAGAGAGAAAGAAAAGAGAATCTGTAAATCCTCTTAGCTCAACCTGCCCCCCAACCTTTATATATATATATATATCTTTTTTTATTGTATTGTGAGGTACTCCATTATATCAAAGAAGTAATGAGTCAGTCTTCTGTTGATGTGCTTATCATTGGAGCGGGCCCAACTGGGCTAGGAGCTGCCAAGAGGCTTCAGCAAATGGCACCTCGCCAGGCCTCATGGCAGATTGTGGATGCTAGTGATAAAGTTGGAGGGCTTGCTACAACCGATACCACCGAGGAAGGTTTCCTTTTCGATGTGGGTGGACATGTAATCTTTTCACACTACAAGTACTTTACCCAAGTTTTGGACGAAGCGCTTCCCAATCCACAAGATTGGTCTGTTCACGAGCGAGTATGTTATGTACGCCTCAAGGGGATCTGGGTCCCTTATCCATTCCAGAACAATATCTCTGTCTTACCCAAAGAAGATCAGGTAAAATGTATTGAAGGCATGATCGATGCTGCTGTCCAGGCAAGAATCACTATTGATAAGCCAAAGACTTTTGATGAGTGGATCCTTCGTATGATGGGTTCAGGGATTGCTGATCTATTTATGCGACCCTACAATTTTAAAGTATGGGCGGTCCCTACAACAAAAATGCAGGCTCAATGGCTCGGAGAGCGAGTTGCTGCCCCCGATCTTAAGACTGTTACCAAGAACATCATTCTCGGAAAGGTTGCTGGCAACTGGGGCCCTAATGCAACCTTCAAGTTTCCTACCCGTGATGGAACTGGTGGAATCTGGACCGCTGTCGCGAAGACTCTCCCCAAGGACAAAATCAGGCTAAAGACCCGTGTTGTCAAAATTGATACCCAGTCGAAATCTGCTCATCTTAGCGATGGTTCCATTGTTAAATACCGTAAACTCATCAGTACAATGCCTATTACCCATCTTCTGGATGCCATCACACCACCTGCCCCAGAGCTTGTATCGCTTGCAAAGGACCATCTCTTTTCTTCGTCCACTCATGTTGTGGGTGTCGGACTACGAGGGGAAAGGCCACTCGATATAAATGACAAGTGCTGGCTGTATTTCCCCGAAGATAACTGCCCTTTCTATAGGTGCACCATCTTCTCCAATTACTCTGAGTTTAATCAACCGAATAAGTCGACCAAACTACCCACATTATTCCACGCTGATGGATCGAGTCCCAAGGACTCGAGCCCAAGACCAGGTCCGTATTGGTCCCTCATGTTTGAGATTTCCCAATCTTCTTATAAGCCAGTCGACGAAGTCAATATCATCCGCGAAACAGTGCAGGGAGCCATTAATGCAGGGCTTATCAAGTCGGATGCTGAAATCGTCTCGACCTACCACAGGAAATTCGATTTAGGATATCCAACTCCTAGCCTCGAGCGTGAAGATGGACTCAAGCCTCTACTTCCTGCTTTGCTCGACCGTTACGACATCTATTCTCGAGGCCGATTTGGTTCATGGCGATACGAAGTCGGAAACCAAGACCACAGCTTCATGCTCGGAGTCGAGGCTGTTGACAATATCTTGTTTGGTCATCCAGAACTCACCCTCAACTACCCGGATCTTATCAATGGCCGCAAAAATGATGAAATCAGTCTTGCTGCCCCTTTTGTTAATTCTGAAACCTAGATTCCATCAAATTTCTTCTTTTTTTGCTTGTTCTTTTTTTCAATTTTTTTATTTTCTTCTCTCCATAGATGTCACATGCATGACTTAGGTTTGATGGCTGATTGGAAATAATAGCATTAATAAATAACATACACTCAGTATTTGACTGTATTTAAGGGGGAAAAAAAAAAAATAAATAATGACTCCCAATGCCCTCTTCATCCTTCTGACACGCTCAATAAATATTGTAGGTTGAAATCATTCTAAAAGAAGAGAAAGGAAATAGATGAAGAAATAAATAAATAAATAATTGATTAATTAAAGATAAAAAAAAAGAGATTAGCAACCTTTCCCTTGGGATGTTTTTCAATTCAAAACACTCCAAATAATAATAAATTATGGGACACCAAAAAATAAATAGAATTTTATTCCAATGGAATGACAAATAAACAAACTCCAAAGATATAACTTAATAAACAGTAGTGTGGTTTTAAGCAATAAGCCAAAAAACATACATAGCAAATAAATAAATATGGTTCCAAGTTAGCCTCCAGGCAGCAAGATCATGGCGTCCGTGGTGGTTCCTGTTTCATTGAATGCGACGAAGACGACGATGATGTTGGAGGATATCTTCCCTGCCCGGGTTGTTGTGATAACTGAGAGACTGGGGGCAACCTCAGCCGCTGCTGTTGCTGCTGCTGTGGAGATGAAACTTCTGACTCTGTCCCTCCGCCTCCTCGTCTCCTAGAGCTCGTAGGAGACGCAGGGGCTCCACCTAGCCGACTCGATCGAGAATATGGTTCCGCCATACTCCGGGCGCTAATGGAGGCTTCACTGCGGTGCCGGGAATGGCCCCCAGCTCTCCGCCGCGAAGCAGCGGATTGCTGCTGTTGTTGCTCTTGTAAGTATTGACGCTCAGACTCATAGTACCGATTTGTACCATTATTGTTGATTCCGTGCTGACTCCGCATCTCAGAATATTCTCCCCCGCCACGAGTTGGGGAAGACGATGGGCCAGCTGCTCCACTCATTGAGAAAGATGCTGACGATGATCCTTTACCAGGCGGGCCAGGTTGATAATGATGGAATTGAATCTTGGGTTCACGGCTTGGCGAGTCTCGAGTAACAGAAAATGTTTGGCTAGCAGATGGGGCATGAACTCCAGAGTAACCTGGTATATGTCCAGCTGGTATTGCCTTTGATCCCTTTTGAGACCCTTTGCCTGTTGGCGTGGTTGCAAATATTGTAAATTGAGATTGACTTCGGGTATGCTCGCTGGGTTGCGATTCTGAGGGGGTTCCCAATGAGACGGTACCACCCGTTGGTTGAGATAAACTTGGATTGGCCGGTTCTCCAGACACATACTTGACCTGGGATACAGGGGATTGCATCGGTGGTGGAGTCCGTTCTAACGACGGCTGTTGTTGTGATTGCAAAGGTGCAGCTGGTGGTGGAAATTGATAGCCAGGAGTGAAGCCGGCTCCAGGAGTCAACTGAGCAGTGACTGGTAAGTTTACTATTGATCCAGCTCTTGACCTGTGTTCTTGAGTCAAGGACTCCCTATGACCCGTATGTTGCATTGGTATGGATGGGACCTGCGCCGGGGAGTATGAAGAGCTGGAAAAGAGCTGAGGTATGAGCTCCGGTGGTACATCGTTTCTCACGGCTTCCTGTACGAGAGCGATATCTTTACCGCGAAGCTCTAATCTCATCTGTATTTGCTTTCTCTTTTCTTCCTCCGTCTTTCGTCGCTGTTCTTCAATTCTGTATACAAGTAGGTGCCTGAGAGTCTCCTCAGACATTTTCCAATCGTAACTAGGTAAACCGAGAACGGATATT
Organism: Trigonopsis cantarellii; assembly: GCA_030574495.1. Taxonomy (NCBI): domain Eukaryota; kingdom Fungi; phylum Ascomycota; class Trigonopsidomycetes; order Trigonopsidales; family Trigonopsidaceae; genus Trigonopsis; species Trigonopsis cantarellii. The sequence continues at coordinate 11,874 of JAJMFB010000064.1, read as the reverse complement.
ATGGCTTGAATGTCACCATACGAGGCCTCGGGAGGCGAACTTCCCGATCGTCCTTCTCCAGAAGCAGTGGACGGAGGAGGGCCAGAGAGAGATTGCTGTTGTTGTGTTGACGCTGGTTGCGAAGGAGGAAGAAGCGGTGGTGGTTGTGGATGTGGCTTTTGAGGTTTGCTCCCAGCTGGTATCGTTGTGGTTGACTTTTTCTGAGTTCCAGGAGAACCATGCCGCGACATGGGAGGATCTTGTTGTGGTGGAGGAGAGACCATATCGGCAACAGACATGCTGCTCACTCGGCTGCCTCTCCGTGAAGACATGTAAAAGTGCAGCCAGCAAAAGAAAAATAAAACACTAAATGACCTCTGGATCAAATGCTAGCCAAAGGACGGAAAGAAACGAACGAACAAAAAATAAAAAAGGGTATTCGATGTAGAGGAAAGGGCTTCAGAGGAGAGATCTTCAAAGGAAGTAACCCTTCCCTCTCAGAAGACAGACGGGAGTGACAGGAAGATGATTGGCTTTCGCCTCTTACTGTTCAAGGAGACCGTCCCTTCTCAGAAGAAAAATGGAAGACAAGTCAGAGATGCAGACTTGGAAATCGTGGGACGTCTAGACGCAGGGAAAAATAGTAGTATATATGGCTTATTGTTCATCACAGAAGTAGCTTGAAAGTCTCAATATATGAGCAGAGTTATTGGCTGAGCCAGTGTGACTTTACTGATATCGACGCAAAAGAACAGAAAAGCGAAACGGGACCGAGCTGATTACAAGTTGCAAATGTTGGCTCGGGACGGATGCACGTAGATGAAACCAAAGAGAAAATGCGGGGTGGATCGGGACGTTGCTGCTATCAAAAAGAGTCAAGAGAGTACAGCGAAGATGGCCAGAATTTCTAAGAGAAGGGCGAAGAATCGAAAATGGGGTTCGATGGGCTAGAGCCCAAGACAAGAGTCAACCGTTGAAGGTTTGGCGGTGGGATGACAATTTCCCTCACTTTTGTTCCAATCCCAGCTAGATCAAGGTAGAAAAGGTGTTCCTAGCGGGACTCAAAATAGACTGAAATACTAAAAATAATAGAATCTGTTAATATCAAGGAAAAAAGAACAAATGATAAAAAAAAAAACAACGACAAATAGAGAATGGTGAAAGGGGGAGGCGATAAGATAACCCAGAAATTCTACTAACTGGTCTTCAAAAAAAGACTTGAAAGAAAGAAGGGAAAAACAAAAGCACAAGCTAAGTACCTCAGAGAAGGAGAAAAATACAAGACACAGAGAAAGAGACTGGCCAACAGAGGGTAGAGTAAAAAAAAATGACTCGTGAGCCCGCTGCTCCTTCCTGGAATTGAGGTAAACCAAACGAAGAAACTTGCAAGATGGTAAAAGATAAATAGACGAGAGTCGAGTTCTCTAAGATGCACTCTCTTTTTCCTTAGGTTCCCACTTCTCCGTAGGGGATTGTTGTGGTGGTGGTGGTGGTGGTGGACAATAATCCTGTCGAGAAGTAATCGGGACCAAAAGGGCGAACCAGAGGGTAAAAAAAAAAAGAATTAAAATGGGTTGAATTCGACTAAATGTCTCCCCCTTAAGTTGTGGGTTGACCTAAATGGAAGACGTTGACGTCGTTTACTCCGGACAGCTTTTAGCCGTTTATTTTTATTTATTTTATCGAAATAATTAAAAAAAGTGTAACTTTGTCTATCCCTCCCCCCCTTGTCAAATAGTAATCTACTGAGTCAAGGAGTGATTTTATTTTTCTCTCCAAAATAAACAGAAGAGTGGAATTTTGTTGCTTGAATTAGACAAATCTGTCACTCTTTTGTTTTTATCGCTTACTGATGATACCCTCCAAAGACCTGATTGATTCAACTCTTGAAAGTGTTCCTTGAAGAGCACGAGTGAAACGGAACAACGACGACAGGGGAGGGGGGAAACCCCGTTGCGGAAGCGCTATATCCAGTAATTGTCTTCTATCTAATCAAGATTTCTTTAATGTATTAAGACTAGCTTGGGCATTAATTAAAAACGAGTTGCTTTAAAATGAACTTGATTGTTTGGGGCCTGGCAGCAACCCAGATTATTACGAAAAAAGGTACTTTTCTTATGTTTTTTCGATGAAAAGAGGTCGAGAATAATCAAACTAGGCCATGAGTTTAAAAGATAGCTTTTTCTTACCCGCCTAGCTAAGGGGGAGTCCCTTAAGGGATTGAGATAGAAAGTTTGTCCATGGTTTCTTCCTACTAATTAGGCAATACCTGTCCTGATGGGAAACAACGCCCGAGCACTAAAATCTACGCAAAAAAGTCTTATGCCAACAACAACCATAGATAGAACACATGAATCAATCAATACAAAAAATTTTAAACGATTTCTCTAGCGAAATCGAAATCCAGAAAGGAGCCAAGCAGACTTCATCCCCGCCCCCGTTTGTTTTCAAGAATTCAATCAGGATGCATAAACAAATAGTTTGACTGACATTATTTTATTCCCTTATGGGATTGATCTACTTATCCTTCCCTCATTAATGAGGTTTCTGGAGTACAAGCCCCAGCCGAAAAGAGAATAAACTTGTCTGCCTTTGTTTGCAAAGCGGATTAGCCGATTTCTTGCTTGACCTTTTTGCAAGTGCATCTCCAGACTTTGGTGCATCCCTTATTCGGAAACGCCGTTCAATTTTAGTTTTGTCTTCAAAACTCTATTAGCTATTGCCTCTTCTTAGCAATGGTAAAAAGCCGCATCATGATTAGGGAAAGTACAGCTCTTTCTTGGGACGTGTTGGATTTCCCCATTCTGCACTTCGTCACCCCTTATGAGGTTAGAGCACTGTTATCCCTGACACGCAGAAAGATCCAGGCCTGACCATTTTAGAACACAAAGCAAAGTTTAGGCTCGGCGTTGTTTATTTTTTAAAGAAGGAGAGACTCATCTGTAATCATTGCACTAAGCAATAATCGAGCCTAAACTAATTCTGGCATTGAATCCAATACTACGTATATTTTCTCTCTCTCGATATATTGCAAGGAAAAAAAGTTTTCCGACCCTTTTGCCGATCACAAGAACGACGTCATTTCCTTTTACCTACTCTGCGTCTCTTGAGAACAATGGGGGCGGTCTGCCTGTGCGTATTAATGATAGACTACAAATCCATCTCTTCAATATGGACGAGTCAGGTTTTGGCGCTTCAACAGTACCATTTTTTTTTTAGAGAAGAAATAGTAAAAACTCAGTGATGACTACCCTTCTTTTATCTGTGCAGTTACTTCTTCCGAGTTTGTGCAAAAACACCCTTTCCGCACTTCCTGTTTGAGGCTTTGATTAGTTTCCGAGTCTGTGGTTTTCCATACAGAATCCTAATCAGGAACTAATTTAATTTTCTCTTTTGGGCGAAAGAATATTTCCCGAACAACTAGAAAAACTCCCCACATCAAGTAATTACTTCTCTTTTTGGGATAAACGCCAGTAGATCACATCCTTTTGCCTGATTATCAACTCGTAGATGGTATCAAAAACTCAAAACCTGGGTTGGGCGATACCATATGAGATGTTTAGAAGCTAGAGTGTAGCGCGCATTTTCTTTCGTCAAATGGTTGTATTCACATCTTGACTGAGTGTGCGTCCCCCCCTGATTTAAATCTTGTTTTAAGTTTAGGGTCTTATCCGAAATGAGATGACTGCTACCTTTTCCATCTTGCCCATCAATCGACTAACTTTATTTTGGGCAAAACCGAACACCTGCGCTACTAGATCAGGACGACACATCTGCTGCACCTTTTGTTCTTCTTGACGCAACATGATAAATGTCCAGCGCACTTACGTCAAAACCATGTCGCAAGATATTTATTGGTGACCCCATTGTGTTTTGACGTTTTTTCTTTTTTTCAAAACCACTATCCAAGACCCGTTCTTCGGAGGAAATATATTAAATAAAACCAAAATACATATTATCATGCTCTTTTTTTTAATAAATTGAAATATCAAAATGGGAGAATAAAAAAAAAACCGGAGATCAATCACATTATTATACAGTCTTTCTGATCGACTCCCCGCGGAATACCCATTTCTTCAAATGTCTTTGGACCCAACCTAGCAGAGTCATCCAAAGCCTCAATCACTCTTGTGCGTGATATATACTTCTGCTGTTCAACCGTCGTTGGTTTGGGTACATCCAGCCTGCCATCTTCACTACCACTTGCACTTGTCTCGCTAGTCGCAGCACTACTAGTATTGATACTATTTGGCCCAGTCGATTGTTCTGCATCACTGCTCATGCATGACGATGACTCGCCTGTAGTTTGACTTATCGTTCGCGAATGCCCAAGATTCATGCGTAACCCCCTTTTAACCGGCGACCATGATCTGCGATTCTTGGCTTTCTCTTTTAATGTAGAATCGGCATCAACTCGCTTGGCAGTACTAGAACTTGTAGTGACAGTAGAAGGTGCAGTAGTTGAGACCCGAGGAGAGCTGGTTGCCTGTTGTTGTTGTGGTTGCTGCACATCGACATCATTGTTTCCACTATTGCTGACTTCGGCGCCCCTGCTTGCTGCCGAGAGGTTGGGAATCGCTAGTGAATATGCACTTTTCGCAGGTCGATCGGATGTAGCTGCCCCACAACCACCATCCTCATTGCCGCTGCTGCATTCATTTTTATCTCCTCTAGGGGATTCCGGCACTGGCGGCTCAACAGAAAATTCATTTCTCGGTTTTCCATACGAACCCCCGGCAACGATAGGAACAGACTCAGTTCGGCCATGCCTCAGAATGGCCCTTGATCGCCGCACGGGCGAAGTTTGTCGTTGATCCGAACCCAGTATCGGAGGCGATGGAAAAGGTGACACATCGGGATAAAGAAGAGGTCTAGCGCCTATTCGATTTTCTTCGGCCGGTACTGAAGCCGTACGCCGAGGGGTTGACAATGGGGATTGAGAAGCCGAACTTCTCCCGCCGCTTGTCAAAGCCCCATATCCTCTTCCTGATGGAGTAACACATGGAGAGGGAGATTTCCGTTGATCGAAATATCCCCGCGTCTTTAGAGAGCTTGTCGGAGAGCGGTTTTCCGGAGTCAAATCAGAGGGGGGCGCATTGCCTCCTAGATTTGGTATGGGCAAGTCAGGCAATGTTCTGCCTCTGGGTGTGTCTGAAGATCGAAGTGGAGACTGTAGATCTAGATTGTTGACACCCTGAGCAAGCTGTTTGTTAATTTGCTCGTTACTGGGTATGTCGAGCTTTTCAAGGTTGGGCCGCACCCTGGATTCGGTCCTTTTGTGTCGTCCTCCATTATTAAAAACTTTTTCGTCCTGATTCCCACTCTGTTGACGTCTTAACCGAGGGCCGCTCGGAGAACGTTGAGTTGGAGATGGCCTTATGAGAATGCCAGGTGACTGGGCTGGAGATGGGGAGCGATTTTCTGGCAATACAAGTTTTGTAAGTGCGGGAGGACCACATAGTGTTAAAGACTCAAGCCGCTTTGCTGCTTCCTTGTTTCCTGCTCTCGCAGCCTTGAATAGTAGAAAGAATCTAGTCAGCAAAGGCGTGAAGTAATAATTATATGTGTATAAGACTTACTCTGTGGTACCATTCCTGCGCTTTAGCTGGAGATGGATCAAGATATATTCCAGCGTCGTAGAAGTAGCCTTTGAATCCGCTCAGTTAGCTAGGATAGTAAATTTGGAAATCATGTTTGAATCTCACCTATGGCAAATATAGCTTCGACGTTGCCTTGGGAAGCTGCTATTCTTGCCAATTTGACTGCTTTGCCGAGATTTTGATCAAATAATCCAGGAAATCCCACCAAGAACCATTTGCTCAACTCCATGAATGCATCTGGAGACCTGACCTCTGCTGCAACTCGATAATAGTGCATAGAAAGAGAAGGGTCAAAGGAGCAACCTAGAGTCTCTGATTGCCATGCTGCACCCATTCTCAAAAGTGCTGGAGCGCACTCCACAAGTGCTGCATGTTCAATGAGACGACGGGCTTTTTGTTCATCTTTTTGAATTCCGTAAGACCCATTCAAATCAGCAATCTCTCCAGCCAGAAGGAGACCGTATATGTAAGCACCCAGGGCAAATTCATAGTCAACCCGATATGAGCTTATTTCGAGGTAGTGTAGAGTCTTTGAGACGTCAAACGGAAGACCAAATTGGCCTTTGAAGTAGCAAATTGCCAGTCTGTAAGCACAGGCATTATCACCAAGCTCAGCTCCTCGTTTGTAGGCTTTAACAATCTCTTGAGTATCGGCGTTGATTGTCTGCAAGTAGTTGCCAATATGAAAGAATGCCCGAGGAATACCCTTTTGTGCTGCACTATTTAAGAACTGCAATCCTTTGTCGGGATTAGGAGGATAGCAATACCGACCCTGCATATGCCACAACCCTTTAATGTAGTCCGATTTTGGGAAAAGGCCATCGGGGGTATCGCGGATCATGGAAATTGCATTCTCGATCAAGGGTAATGGGAAATCCGGATGTTTATCGACAAAAAGAAAGATTCTCCAAGCAAAGTCGATACAGGACCTGTCGGGATTTTGTCGGATAAGGTTGCGAGCGGCGCATTGTTGAGTGAGTTCGGCGACGGTATCTTTTGCAATCTTGGGGAGTTTTTTGCGGCTTGAAATACTATCTTTTCCAGGAAATCCTGACCTTAAAAGGTCCAGTGCATTGGCACCAATACTGCTTTGGCTGAGATTCCGTCTATGTTTTGTTGTACGAAAATGATCGAGGTCTCCTTCATAGTCAGTGATTCGACGAGTAGGGCTAGGGCTGCGATCAACTGCTGGGTTCCAAGGTAAATTGCTTGCTGCTGCTACTAATACGTCTTTATTACTTTCTCTTTGAGTTAATGGCTCGCTTAAGGGGTTTGGCGATGCCAGTTGTGGACCTGAAGACGTGTCGTTCATAATGAGCCAAACAAGAAATGATTGTCCTTTGAATTTGGCCTAGCTTTCCTCCGCGTCTGGCCCCTCCACCACTTTCCTCAAGTATAGCTTTAAGCACTGAATCCCAAACTAAAATTTGTCAAAGATAAGTGGTGAGGTGGCAGGATACCTCTTCTTCCTCAGCCCTTCTCTTGAGACTTTGTTGCTGGTGCCGGCCCTCTTTCTTTTGTTTACTTTCGCACCCGCACGATCTCATCTTGGCTCCAATGGCCCGGCAACCGACCCCAAAACGGGTTTTTATGCGGCTCACATTTTCGCAAATCCACACGTGACCAGAAAGTGGGTAAATGCTGAAATAGGAAATGACCGAGAACTTTTGTGCCCCAAGTTTGTGAACCGAAATAGCTAAACTACGTCTTCTCCTGATGATTGAACCTCAATGGTTCTGAAAATTCAGACTGTTTCAGTGCCAATCTCAGAAGTCGTAGGACCTCCAGTATTTCTCTCCTCACATATGTCTCAGGCTTGTTATTTAAGATAATCTAATGTACCACACTGCTATCTCATTGTTACTTCTTTCATGAGATGAAAAAGTACAGACATTGGTGATTTTATTAAAATAGTGAAACGGCTCGCCTTTAAATATCTTTACACAGTCTGGATAACAGAACGTGATTATCATTAGTCGTGGTAATATATACAGGATGTTTTTTGGACTTCCTCCTTGCAGGCATAGAAATGGGAAGATTATCATGAAGAGAAGGGTTATCTGAGTCGCAATTTTCTTTTCTTTGACTTCTTGAATCTCATTGAATGTAGCTAGTTGAATAGATAGACGGATCAACTACCTGAGTGACATTGGTAAGCTTCTTGATGTGTTGGTGTTCTGGTTAAACTAGGCTCATCCCGGGTGTCTTCAAAGTCCCAATTACAGGATCAAAAAAAAAAAAAAAAAAAAAAAAAAGAAATGTTAATTCCAAAACCATTAGAACTGCCCATATATTATAAGAGTAAATGGATTCAACAGGATATTTGAGCTCTTATGGATGGCGTCCTGGGGAACCATTAAAACATGGTGGATTAAAACGACCAATCCTTGTCTCCCACAAAAAGGATACCAGAGGTCTCGGGCACCGGCCAGCAGCTCACGACCACGAAACATGGTGGGAACGAATATTTGATGGACAACTCAAGGGATTAGACGTGGGAAAATCTGATAAAGAGGTTTCATTTTCTCAGCGAGAACTAGTTGTCTCTGGAATCAGTAAAAATGTCTCTCCCTTGTATCGAATGTTTGTCCAAGGAGAAGGATTGAAAGGGACAATAAACGATAAAGTTAGACCTACGTGTACTACTGATACTAGCACCAAATTGAATGGTCAAAATGGTGTGATCAGCCTAATCGAAGAGGACAGCAAGGCAGCAAGGAAGCGCAAAGCTGAAACCAATATTCGAAAAGAGAAAGATCACCGAAAGAACAATGAGGACAAGCATAAATCCATGGAAATGAAGAAGAAGAAAACTAAAAAGTCAAAAAAGGACAAGAAGAGCACGAAATCAGAGAGTTCTTATCCTGATCAAGATCAGGAGGAGGTGGACGAATGGATGCGACGAACCATAAAGGAAATGAAAAAGAGGGGCGAGAAACGAAAATCAAAGACTAGCAGTTGATGAAATCGCACGTAATATTATAAACTACTTTTGTACATTAGCTATTCATGTCTGGCGTTATTATGGGGTTTTTGCTGTTGATGTTCAAGTTCATGATTCTATTATAGAAACTCGACCTTTTTTCGAGGATGAATGTGCATATTGGGAAGTTTGACCCTTTATATAGATGACACAACCCATCCAGGCAGATAATTAAACACCTGCCATTGCATTTCAAATCAACAAAGATCGAAACAACAAGATGTTTGGTTGGCTTTCGGGGCCCAAGGGCGAATCTGATGGACAAGCTCCATCTAATAGAACGGGTGGAAACAGCAATCAAAATTTGAGTACGAATTGTCCCCCACCTCCTCCTTATACGCAGCGATTGGCACTTCCAGTATTTGATCGTCTTGAGAAACGTCCAGTTGTGCTGGCTTCAACATCTCCTAGGAGACTGGAACTTCTTCAACAAATTGGTATTCCAAGGGAAAATATCAAGGTGATTGGTTCAAACTTTGAGGAAGATCTCGATAAAGACGCCATGTCACCGCTGGACTATGTGCTTGAAACGTCAAGACAGAAGGCAATGAGAGTATATAAAAGGCTTGCTGAGCAAGACACCTTTGAACCAAGCGTTGTTATCTCTGCTGATACAGTTGTTGTCGCTAATGGGGGCACCATCATTGAAAAGCCACGATCAGAGGGTCATCAACTGGAAATTCTTAAATCTCTTCGAGACAGCGATTTTCCTCATAAGGTTTTTACCGCTGTGACATGCATTGCCCCCTTAGAGAAACCGGTTGAACCGGGTTATGTAATCAATACAACTGCCGATGAAACGTCTGTGTATTTTGACTCTGAAATCTCTGATGAATTTTTGATTGCCTATGTGCAGTCTGGAGAAGCCAAAGATGCCGCTGGCGGCTACAAGGCGCAAGGAATGGGTGCTCTGCTTATCGACAGGATAGATGGCGATTTCTCCAATGTTGTTGGACTGCCTCTCAAGTCAGCCCTCAAGAATATCGAAAAGACTATCTTTGAAGAGGAACGTCTCGAGCAGGATCCCAATTATGAGGGCTGATATGTTTAGGTTTTGTTTCTTTATTTTTTTGTTGCGATTGTTATATTGTCTCTTTCTTTTCTCTAATATATACAGTGTCTTGTTGAGTATGCCAACGCTATTGATATGACCTTTCCAATTCTGAAAACATACTGTAGGCATCTTGTGGGGTGATTAATATAGGGTTCCGCTCACTGGCTTTTCGCAAAGCGACTTTGTTGGAACCCATCTCTTGGTCGCCGACAATGGCAATGAAAGTATAACCCTTATTGATTGCCTCCCGAATTCTCCCTCCAAGAGGTTCGGAACGCTCATCAATATCTACATAAAACGTAGGGCGGTTCATCATATTGCTGACACCTGCTCCATTTTTCACATTATCATTGCCATACTGCATGATTGACTGAACAACTTTTGCGTAGTGTCCATGTTTATCAGGAGTCACTGGAATCACCATTGCCTGGCGTGGACTTATCCAAAAGGGATGCTTTCCTTGGGTAGATTCCAGTAAAATTGCGAGAAATCGTTCGAAAGATCCAAAAACGGCCCTATGTATCATGACCGGACGGTTGAACGAGTCATCTTTGGATCTAAATTTGAGGTCGAATCTCACTGGGAGCTGAAAATCTAGCTGAATCGTCGCTGTTTGATGCTCTTTGCCCATCTTGTCTTTGACGACTATATCAATCTTGGGACCGTAGAATGCACCATCTTTGTCATTTACATGCCAAGGTTTACCACTAGTTTGGAGAACAGATTTTAGGCTTGACTCAGCGAGATGCCAATCCTCAACATTGCCGATAAACTTATCCGGCCTTGTGGATAAGAGCAATTTGTATGAATCAAGACCAAAAATTGAGTATACTTGATCAATCATTTTCAGACAGGATTTGATTTCTGGTTCTATTTGATCCAGCATACAAAAGATGTGACCATCATCTTGGTGAAACCTTCGAACTCTAGTAAGCCCAGTTAGAGCACCACTCACCTCATTCCGATGAAGGGGTGAAAAATCAGATATTCGAATAGGCAGTTCTCGATAGGACTTCTCTGTGCTGGCAAAGATCAGGCAATGGCCGGGGCAATTCATTGGTTTGATGGCATATTCAGCATCATCCTCCGAACTTGCAGTGTCATCAATCTTAGTCTCGTGATGATGATAGTCTGGGGCAATTCGAAACATGTCATCCTTGTAAACATCCCAATGACCGCTTTGTATCCATAGATCCTTCTTGTAGAGAATCGGGGTGATGACTTCGTTGAATCCATGAGCAGTTTGTTGACTCCGCATAAATGCTACCAACTTGTTGAATATCCTCGTCCCATGAGGTAAGAAGAATATTGATCCCGGAGAGTAAGGATGAATCATGAAAAGTTCTTGCCTTTTACCAATCTCTCGATGATCGAGAAATCGATCTTTGGACTGCAAGGATGATGAGACAGTAGTCAAACTCCGACCATAACACGATCTATAGCAATAGCTTTTATGTACTACCCGGCTAACAAATCCTATAGATGGACATCTCTGCTGGAGCGACATCAAGGGTCTGAGGACGGATCTCGGTGAGCTGGTCCTCTCCCACAATAGGTTCAAATTATTTTGAAGGTGAGCCGCACCCATCGGGATACCTGTAATCGAGTCAAGTCACTTCCCAACTTAGCCACCAACCACCTCAACAGCAGCAGTGGTCTTTTTATCAGCGCCCCCATGTCTACTACGGTCAACTTTCGGAAGATCGATGTTGATGCACTCGACCCCGATAATCCAGCCCTCAGAAAAGAAGATCTCATTCCGGGGTATCTACCACAAGTGAGTGCCAGTCAAGTGGATAGTAAGATTGCAGAATTGCGACGATACATCTCAAAGGGAGACGGAGCAGGTGCCCTTTTAGAAGCTCTCAAGGAACCCAATCTTGTGTATGGAGCTAGCGTTTATGCTCCAAATGCCACCAATTTGATCATTGCAGTTATCGAGGTCCTCACTAGTATTCGACAGGCGGATATCCCAAAGATTGTCACCCAACTACAACCAAGTCAGCAAGATCTACTAATTAAGTTCTTGTACAAGGGCATGTCTATCCCAGAATCCCACTCTGGATCCGGTGTTCTATTGGCCTGGTTTGATAAGACCGTCGAGGTTACCGGAGAAGGCAGTATCGTCAGAGCCATCTCAGACCGACGAACTGTTTGAAAAGGGTCCCCATTTCTCTACTCTATTAAGGGCGTAATAATTTAGTTTTGTCTTCATCTTCTTTTTTGTAGGTGTATTTTTGAAGTCTCTAGGCCTCAAT